>DWGR01005909.1:0-10064 GCA_018247715.1 Heliconius burneyi
ATTTTGATTTAATGGAATGATGTATCAACCTATGCATAAACACATATTATGAACATAAAATATAAATAGTTTATTTATTATAATTCAATAAATACGAAATATCCGTTATGAGGCGCAGACTGCCGTGACGCAGGGGTACAAGGGTGTGACTGTAACTCGGCGGGTTCGATCCCCAATCGGGGAAAAAAATGATTACTCATTAAAATTTTCATTCCTTTACTCTAGCAGCAACACAAAAGTCCGGCGTTGAGTTTCGTCACTCAGTTCGTCACGCTATGCCTCGAAAAATTCAGCAAAAAGTGGAGAACGGAGTGTCTTAACACTTTGACTATCCTCCTATGTGCGGGATACAGGGTGAACCTGATAAAATTTTATTTTAAATCGAATAAATAACCAGGAGCACGAAAATAAATGATCAAATCCAACTAAAGCATACTAAAGTAATGAGTCCGCACAAGTGCCCCTGTACGGTCTCATTACTTTCAATTAGTGCGGAAGCGTCAAACGACTAAGTTACTCGTTGGCTGAATTCGCAGGTAATAGTATGAAAGGCTCCAGAAAACCGCCAACTTGCAGGCAAAAGTTACATACGGCTCAGACTAAATGCGCTTGGTTTGACCGTCTTTTGTCGCATTCACAAAGCCCACCCTAATGAATGGACTGAAGGAAGTTTGGAAATTATTTCGCATATTATATTACGAATCATAAAATAATTTTGATCCCAATTGTGGCCCAAGGGCATAAGGGTGCGACAGTAAACGTGGTGGGTTTTGGGTTGAATTTCCACTCGCGGAAACAAAATATTTAAATTTATTTTTTCCACACAGCTTCACACTGTATCCCGCACACAGCATGGTAGGCAGAAGGAACCTAGTGATAAGACCACTCCGTTCCCTATTATCTGCTGAATTCTGGAGGCATTGCGTATTGAGTGAATGGCAGAACTGAACGACGACTTTTGCCTCGACACCAGAGCGAAAACATGAGAAACTAAATTAATATAAATATATCATCTTTTCGAGCGAGGATCGAATCCACAACCAGTTGGTTTTACAGTCACACTCTGTGCCTCTGCATCACGACTGGCTTTTTCTTTTTGTCCTCGCTCTGGTAACGAGGTAAAACGTAGTGTTGAGTTCCACCACTCAACATGTTATGCTTCTAGACTGCGAAAGGAAATGGAAAATTTAATTATCTTACTAGGAACAGGGTGTGTTAACATTAGGGTTCCCAAGTTCTCTCTGCCTACGCTGCTATGTGTAGAATATAGAACCTAACTACAAACTTAAAAAGCAAAGACATATAATTTTTAAATGGATTTTGAATACAATTAATATTTTAATTAATTAATTCAATTTGAGAAATATATTAACATTTTTGATTACCCAAAATATATAAAGGGATATATTACAAATGAAATTTAAAAGAGAATCTGTCGAAAAATACTACATATACTCTGCTCTATTATCATTGATCATAATTAGTCCAAATTAGGTGATCCCGATTGATATATGATTTGTATTGAATTGTTCTGACTTTGACAATATTTAACCTAACCTACTAAAATCGTATGTGCGGCTTCGTAATTGGTTATTTCGTTGTTTGTTCAGTTCATGCATTCTGTATAAACGTTCAGTACAATTTAGTTGACATTTGTAATTACAGCAGTTAGGTTTCTACAACGTTAACATGGTTATTATGTTATGTAGGTAGGGAATGTGGAACGAGGTACTTTAATTAAAGAGCTAAGGGTTGGGTAACGGTCAGGTGAAAAATATGAAGATCCCGAGGAACGAAATAATAAATTTTAGTATGAGATTGAAGTTGAATTTATTTATCTTCTAACAATCGGCTTCACGCTGTATCCCGCACACTGCAGGGTAGGCAGAGAGAACATAGTGTTGAGACACTCTTTTCCCCACTTTACGCCGAATTTCGGAGGCATTACGTCTATCGAATCGATCGAACCCACATATGTCGCGTGACCCTTGTTTGTCTCTGCGCCACGATTGCCTCAATAAATAAAAGAACATTTAATATAAGTAAAAGTCAAATTGTTTTTTTTTATCGCCATAATATTTTAAGTATTTATATTTGAGTTATTCTTTGAATTTTTACAAGCGCTTCAAAAATCATATTCGTTTTAAACAAATTCGATATAAACGAATCTTGATAAAGATCAACATAAAATCAACGCTGAAAGGAAAACGATTTTTCCACCACGGTCGCCAAATAACAAAGACAGAACAAGTCTTGCGAAAAAAATTCTTCCACCGGTACTTTGGGACTTTGGTTCCCATTAGTCACTTTTTCGTGTATAGAATCCATAATTCTATTACCGGATTTCCGCTCTTCCTTCCCTTCGCGGGTATTTTATCTGGCATACTTCGCCCTTTATATGAGACACGCTATTCACTAATATATCTAAAGACGTTACTAAAGCTAATAAATAAATAATGATTTAACATATAAATATCAATCGAATTTGTTCAACGTTGTAGGGGATCGTTTCATTTGTATGTATTAAAAATAATTATTTGTAACAGTCGACTTATTGACGTGTGATAAGCTAATTCGGCGGATAGTGGGGAACGGAGTGTCTTAACACATGGTAGAGGGAACCAACCATACCCTACCATGTACGGGATACAGCGTAAAACTGTTTTTTTTATTATTATTCTTACTTTTTATTACTTTTTACTTACACCGGTTTTTCTGGTCTGCTACAGAATATATATACCCAATTCAATTATCTTTCAAGCCTTTCATACATAAAACTGAATAAGCCAATCATTTGTGCCACATTTTATTATTTATTAGTGACAATTCAGTGGGACCTGTCTACGTATAAACAGTCAAAATTGATAAGCCTTGACTAATTGGCGTATAATTACGGAAACGTGATACGAGCTTAATTTTATATTCTGTTTGAATTGAGAAAATGAAATCAGTTTAACTGCTTATTTTATTAGTTTGTCCAAATATACAGTTATTTCAAATTGTATTAATTATAATGATAAGATAATAAATTCTCGAGTCCGTCATGATGGAACGAGCCCTTATCGGGGAATAATAGATTTTGAACACTTCTAAATTTTTATTACACACCTTCGAAAAAAAAAAAAAATCAGCTTTACGCTGTATTCCACACGCAGCAGGGTAGGTAGAGGGAATCTAGTGTTAAGACACTCCGTTCTCCACTATCTGCCGTATTCTGGAGGCATTGCGTATTGAGTGGCAGAACTCCACGCCGCACTTTGCCTCGATGCCAGAGTGAAGAAATGAAGATATAAATTTAAATAAATACTTCATCTCCTCGAGTGGGAATCGAACCCACAACCAGTCAGTTTTACAGTCACAATTTGTGCCCTTATGCCACGGCTGGCCTCAACACTTTTTGAAAATATAAAAAAATTGAAAGTATCGAGATTTAAGCCTGCATCATCAAAAAAATCAATCACTCCGATAACAAAGCTGTTCTCATTAAGCTATGTCAAAAAACGGAAGGCGGCTTCGAAGAGACACGGGTTCAAATCCTACTACGTTTTCATTTTTATTACGTTTTCTTAAACAGTAATGAATTTTCATTTAAGTGGGGCTCTGACAAGATGAAGCAAGATGATGAGTTTCACTACTCAACACGCCATCTCTCGAATTCGCACGAAAACATTGAACGGAGTGTCTTAATACTATGTTCAATATTATTGTTTTTCTTTAAGAACGTGGACCTGGTTCTCAGAACTCGGACTCTTTTGGTTCCGGGGCTGGAAGGCTTGCGTTGGAACACAGGTCCAATACTCGCCATAGTATTTATTTATTTTTAAAAAGAAATTAAAAATGCCTTCAATAATATTTGTACGACATATTCTCGTTAGGTTAAAACTGGTATCAGTATCTTGGTAACTATCTTGATTACAAAGACATATCTCCTGATTCTATTACACTTTGAAGATAAATTAGACTTGTCGCTTCGCCGTGAACAGCCGGGGGCTGTGATGAATATCCGTGGCCGACGGATATGACACCTGTCTGACATGAGAATATACACTATTTATTTTTAGAAACATACTTACCATTTTTCATAATCGTTTCAAATATATAATATAATATATTTTAAAAATAAATTTTAATTTATGATAAGCGGTAAGAATGGAGGCCTTTGTGATGCAGGGACACAAGCGTGTGACTGAACACGCGATGGTTGTAATTCAATTTTCTCTTGAGGGAAGGAATATTTAACATTTTCATTTCGACGATTTGGTTCCCTTGCAAATCGCGGCGTTGAATTCCGCCATGTAACACGTATCGCTCGAGTGTCTTAACACTATGTACCCATTTTCTCTCTATCGATCTTGCCACGCTATCGCGTGAAGCTAATAATAGTAATTACATAACACAACAACACCAAAGATTTGTAAATTAAAAGGGTGTTTTTTATATAAAATGCAATAACATTGAACGTTTAAACTGCGGTTATAATACGATCGCAGTTCCTGTCTGTACCATCGACCGTAGAATTACAATGCAATTGAGTTTCTGTGGAATATTGCGAGTTGACACGCAACTACACTGCTAAACGAAATTGTTCTAGTTAAATAAGTTTTACAGTAGAACATCGCTTTATCAAATGATTGTGTTATTTATCTCTTAATTTATCAGGTTTATAGCTACATTTTAGAAAGATTTCGAAGGAAAGAAGATTTTTATTTGTTTCATACAAATGATTCTATTTAAAATCTTTGTAAGTTGTTTATTTTTTTTATGCACCGAATTATTTATAACATTTTCTTGTCTTATAAAATGTCCTAATATGAAATGTTATATATTCTTTTTATGTTCTTAATAGCCTCTTAGCCAGCATGTACCAGGGTAGGCCAGAACTTACATATTTGTAAGCATAAATTGGGTTTCTATACTTCTCTACTCTACTACTGAGCATATCCAAGTTTGCCTCGATGGTCTCAATGGAAAAAATCGTATATTGAATTATTCAAAGGCTTGCAATATACTTCAATGTTTCGTTTACATATCGACATATTATTTTGCGTTAATTTGCGGCGTTGAGTTTCGTCACTCAACATGCAACGCCTGAAGAATTTGGCAGAAAGGGGGGAACGAAAGTGGCTGATAGGGGAACTGAGCGTCTTAACATCAGGTTCCTAGCTTTCCTCTGCCTATCCCGCTATGTGCCACACTGTAAACGCTGTCTTGGTTTTATGATAAATGAAAATTAAATTGAATAAGCTTTTTTGCTAAATAAAAAATGATGGAGTGGGAGCGCCGCTTGTCCAAGCAATTAATAACGTATTGCAATTTTTATAAAAGTGATCAATCATTTTACTTGAAATGTTTTATTTTTAATTTTTTAATTCAGGTATATTGGTAAGTATTATAATAAAATGATTTTTTTCGGCTTCACGCTATATCCCGCACACAGCAAGGTAGGCAGAGAGAACCTAGTGTTAAGACACTCCGTTCCCCATTTTGTACCGAAATCTGGAGATATTGCGTGTCGAGTGGCAGAACTCAGCGCCTCGCTTTATAGCCATACTCTATGCCTCTGCGCCACGACTATACTTTGCTCTCTTTTTTTTTTTTTTTTTTTATGGTATAAGGACACGCCTGCCTCTGTACCTCTGTACCATAAAATGAATTTAAATTGTTTTATCTAAGTTGAATTTAATGTAGTAAATATGTAAATAAATATGTACGAGGCAAAAGTGGCGTTGTGTTTCGCCATTGAACACGCAGTCTTATCGACGTGATAACACTACGTGTTAATCGGAACGAAGTGTCTTAACACTAGGTTCCCTCTATCTACTCTACTATGCGAGGGATAAAATAAAAAGCATTTATTTCACTATACGTTACTTATTTCATATATAATAGGGTAGATACAGATCGAAAAACCTCGTATCAAAGACTCTATCCTTCATTTTCCTGTAAAATCCAAGATATATATTTAGTGGTGGCCAGCAGATTCTTTGAAAAAGGCTATAAAAACAGCGGGATAGTGTCAATCACAGTTGCTTGTAGGCAACGGCCCTGATTAGAAGCCGCGAAAGAACCTCTTCTTCTCTTCCTTCCTTCTTCCTCAGAAGGAAACAACTGTGCAGTATTGTCATTGAGTGATACATTAACACTTATTGCAATTACGTAGAATTTGTTTTCAAATACATTAGAAACATATAGACCATATATTTTATCGTGTTTTTTGAAAAAAAGCATGAACTGCTTCCTTTTTCTAACATTAATATAAAGCTGAAATATTATAAAATACACTATTTCCCAAAGAATACCCATAACAGATGAAACCATCATTTACTTCTGACAAAACATTGTTGAAAACCAGGAAATTACTTAAGAGACCCTCGGATCGCGTCACAATATTTCTTCTGTCAAACGACGCACAATTTGATTTCGATTCTGTTCGTTATTGACACAGCATCCGAATTCATCTGTCGCCACTCGCTGATTGATACGCACACATTGATCAACAGTAACAAATTGTCCTCATACATCTCTGTCGAGATAACGCGCTCTCCAGGTATAGGTGGGTTTTTTGTTTTGTACGTAACAATGAGAAAATTGATAATTTATCAAAATATTAGCTGCGTTAGCAATACGTTTTTTAGGGTTATTTTTATATTTCTTTTCATGTTTCTTTTGTCTTTATTGGTGATATTTTTATGTTAAGATATATTAATTTTTCTGGCTTACTTTTTATGACATGTAAAAATATAAGTAATGTTTTTTTTTATATATATAATCAAAGCAATTATTAAGATATAATAAATAAATGATATTCTACGCAAGAAGTGTTACAAGACATATGCAAGTATAAATGCGCGACAGTGTCTAGCCAAGTTAAAGAGTTGGAAACGGGCAATGGGAATTTTATACGAACCATTTTAAGTTTTTTTAGCCCTTCACAACTTAGCTTGTGATGTATATAAAATTTCAGCAATTTAACTCAAACGGTTTTTAAATCAGTTTAACGTTTAAAACCCGGTATTTTTGTGACTGACTCATTCACTTATCAAAAGCTTCACTTCTAGGTGACCTGGAAACTTCGTTATTGGTACCAAAGTATAATTATACATGTATGCAGGAAAAATCTGTACACTAATAATTATTAAAAATCAAGAAAAAAATATCTGTGCTAGATCTAAGAACGTAAGAAAATCAAACGATTTTAAAAATAACAAAGTATTAATGACTGATATTAATATTTTGTTTAAAAATTATTAAAAGTATTATTAATTATTATAAGTATTTTTATTTGCAACATTCATAATTATACATTTTATGAACTCCTAAATAAGTATGAACTGTATTTTAGAAGCCAGTGATTTCTGTGTTTATGTGTATGTCATCAAATATATAAATGTAAATGCGTCGTTCTCGACTTCACCAACAAAAGAATGAGAGATTTATATGGGTACTCACTTGGGATAAAATTCAAGCTCTACATTTGACTTGGCTATTTTTTTTCCACCAGGCACAAAACCAAATATCAACCTTACAGTCTAATACAAGCTGGACGTACACTAACTTGACAGTATAATAAAGCCTTAATGTAAAAACGCATTACTTGACAATTAACTTGGCTCTCGTTTCACGTTACACATATAAGATAAAAAATAAAATAAATGAGTAAGTAAATAAAATATAAAAACAAAATGAACACCAAAACACAATAAAAAACATATAAAATTGAAACGTTGTAAAATGTGACAGCCACACCGCGGTATTGAAATAAAAGTGCAAATAAGGTTGTTGAAACGCGAGCATTTGTATCATTCAACGTCTGTTCGTGCGTCGGGGGCTTAGACGCGTCATTTCGGAACACCTGCCTCGCCTTCCAGCCACACAGATTAATTCACGGCGGGAGAGGCACCTGTCTCACAAAAGATAATACGCTACTTATTGCCTCTGATATATGAAATTCTAGCTGGATTATCTCGCATCATTTCTCATAGCCTAAATATAATAATGTACGAAGAAGACTCCATTAGGTGAACGCGTAAGCCCTGCCAAATCTGGTAGCGTTTTGTGCCAAAAACTTTTATGGATTTTAGCCAAGGCGATCACTGTAGCGCTGTTTTGTTAAATAGAATTGAATTTAATGGTAAGATTTTTTTTTTAAATGTGCATATTGAATGTTGCTGATGGTGGATTTTTTAAAGTTATAGTTGTTTTTAATGAGTAAATCCTTTTTCTTTGTTTATCTTTTTTTAACCGTCTACTGTAGGTTATCAATTCGACTATATTTTTTTATGTTTGTTACCTCAGAACTTTGTACTGGGTGAACCAAACACACAGGCTTAGTCATTTAGCTTGACTTCAAAATTACGAAATCTTTTTTTTTAACAAAATCAAAGTACATTTTATTTTATGTAAAAATAATTTTACTTTTTAGTTCAATTCTTAAAGTCGGTTTTTTCTTGTTAAAAAATATTTTATGTGGTATGCGGTAGACTCCCCAGTCTAGTGTTAAGACACTCCGCTCCTTACTTTCTGTCAACTACTGGAGACGTCACGTGTTGAGTAGCAGAACTCAACGCTGTGATTTATTTCGACACCAGAGTTAAGAAAATAAATGAACAAATATTTCATTTCCTCGAGTGGGAATCGAAGCTACAACCTGTCGCGTTTCAGCTTGTGTCCCTGCGCCAGGACTGGCCTCAATTATTTGGCATTGGCCTTCTTTATCTTCTTTTGGATCAAATTTGAAATAATTGATTTTAGGATCAGTATTTTAATATATTCTGACAGTTATCAAAAATTGTAACATATGTATATGTAGATATTATTGTAGGCATTCTAGCTGTAATTCGACAATCAGTGCTATAAAGGAAATGTTAATATATAATATGTATATATAATTAATACGAAGAAAAATGTACTTAAATAAATCTACATAAATGATCAAATCGTGACAGTTACTTTAGTATATATTTATCAGAAATACTAATAACAAAAATGACAAACGAATATCATTAGAGAAAATGTAAAAGTATTTAAGAATGAGCATTTAATATCCAGCATTTAGCTATTTATAATGCCAGCAAAAGGCTTTGTCCATTACCGACGTCTAATTTATCAACGGTTGATTCACGGCGCACATTAATCTTGAAAAAAGTGAACTAAAAATGGAGATTTTTTGTGTAAGTAATCATTTACACTATTTTTAGCATTTTTGAAAGCACTGCGAGGCATTGTTAACCATAATTTTACAAAGTCTTGTGCGTTGGACTTATGCCGTAACGGGGGTCCCAGATGTAAGAGTAAGGGCTTGTCCAGATGACGCGTTTTACGCGCGATCTGACTCTGAACCAAGGTCGAAATACTGGTATTGATGTACCAGTAAACCGTAAGCTACAACGCGCAATTTATGAAACTAATACGCACAAAATTCGAAACGCACGAATTAACTCGCGCATGAAAAACGTTGGGCCCAGAGGTCATGGTTGTTTTTGCAAAAACCTGCATCACGTGCACAATTGGATGCTCATACAACTCATCATACAGTAGATAAAAGCCCTTCTGGAGTATCACATCTCAACGCCTTGATGGCCTAGAATAGGGGAAGGAAGTACGCCTATCTCGAACTTCCCTTAATCAAGATGTTCTATTGTAGGAGGGTCGGGTTCCAGCAAGTGATATGCAAGAGAGATCTTGCAGAATCTTTGTCATTTATTGAACAAGATTCCGCTGGATTTTAATAGTTAGTATCAAGTTGATTTTTGGTAAGTCCCAGTATCATCCACATACAGGGCATATCCTGCACATAGATAGTCTGGATAGAGGCATATGCTATCATCAAAAAACATGGAGCTTCAAAATAGCATAAAACGGGAAATACTAAATAGCAATAATAAAGAATTTCAAGTAGGCGATGTCGAACCTGGAACACTACATAATTATATTATACAATATAGACAAACGAAAACGTAACTTTAGTTAGCGAAACTTGAATTAGCTTAGACAAAGGGGGATAAAATTGGGTTAATTAAATTCTTATGTCGGGACTTGGGAGACGTTGTCTTCAAACAATTTCA
>DWGR01005910.1:0-10064 GCA_018247715.1 Heliconius burneyi
ATACATTGAAGTGTACAGTCGTGGTCGTATTACAAAATTCAGTTTTTCTTCTATATTGATATATTTTAAAAGGTCTATGTGAATGTCTATGGGTGAAAAGTATTTTGAAAGCAGTGATAACGTACGATGTGCTATAAAATAAAAGAAAAAAAATGAGCTTCATGCTGTATCCCGCACAAAGCAGGGTAGGCAGAGGGAATCTATTGTAAAGACACCCACTTTCTGCCAAATTCTGGAGGCATCAAGTGCTGAGTGGCAGAACTCAACGCCGCGCTTTGTCTCGACACCAGAGCTTTATGTACTTTTATATTTAAGGTACAGCTTAAAATATCGCTCGTATCTGTCATAGCTACCTAGATTGACTGTATAATATGTATTACTGATATTATTAAATTGCCTAAATAATACATATTATAAGCATATAATGTCACGCTCATTGGCAGACGCCAATGCCGTGAACGCCATCTAAATCCTGTTGAAACTAAACCGCATGTTTTCCAATGGTACTTTAAGTTAAAATATTATTTGAGGTTAACTGAGTAGTAGTTAACTTTGAAATTGCAAGTTAGGCTAAAATTTATAAAATACATCACATTTTTTTTATACATCACTGTGTTTTCTGTCTCTCTCTCTCTCTCTTTGTTCAAAACCTAGTGTTAAGACGCTACCTACATTCTCTACTTTCCGTTTATTTTCTTACGCCCAATATACAATCAATCTCCTATATCCAGTTAACGTCAATCTTGTATTGTTCTACATTGATATATGGCGAAGAGGCAAAACCACGGGTTAAAGCTATTGCTAAATATTAGAAAAAAAATATAATTGTCGTGTTTCATAATATAAAATAAAACAATACATACACTTGTTAATTGCCCCAAATCGAGGCACTCGTCTTGTTGTGAAGTTTAATTTACGTCTGGAGATTCATAATTAAAATATGAAAAATATTTTCAAGCAATTTAATGAGTAATTGAGGATGGTATAGTTTTATTCCTTTTTTGTTTAATTGTAAGTAGTTTTCTGTTTGATTTTTGTAAGTGGAAAAACTCTTCGGCTTTTCTTTTACTAGAGTAAGCGAATGATAATAATTTATTCCTTTTAGTGAGAATGGAAACCACAACTGTCATGTTTACAGTCAGGCTTCGTCAGTCATCGTGTCGTTTTTCTCCTTGCATATT
Source organism: Heliconius burneyi (assembly GCA_018247715.1). Taxonomy (NCBI): domain Eukaryota; kingdom Metazoa; phylum Arthropoda; class Insecta; order Lepidoptera; family Nymphalidae; genus Heliconius; species Heliconius burneyi. Next base: position 1,182 of record DWGR01005910.1, read on the forward strand.
ATAATATACTGTTTTTTAACCAGCTTCACGCTGTATTTACAAAAGCTGCTGAGCTAAGTCTTATCACCAATCCATTATTTTGAGGTCCCCATTGTAATTTTCAGTCAATGGTGATTCTGAACTAGAGAACTCAGATACAGTAAATTCTCATATAAATTAAAGTGAGAAAAAGACCGAATAGACCCCTGTGAGAACCCCATTCCGATTGCTGACACAGGAGACTTCTTGCTATTCATATCAACCTTCTGAACTCTGTCGATAAATAGGGGGTCAAAAGATTGAGTGCACATTCTCTAATATCGTAGTGGTGTAGGTTTATGACCAACGTTGAGTGCTGTACGCAATCAAATGCCTTGGACAAATCACAGAACATGCTAACCTGCGTTCCTCCTAAGCCTTATACTCTTTATAACACGTATACTAGCATTTGTAATTGAGCGACCTTTTGATTAAATCCATACTGCTTATCATGCATAATATTTTGTGAATTAAAATGCAATAACATTTGATTTAGAATATTTTTTTGAGGCCGTCGTGGCGCAGCGGCAAGAGGGTTTGACTGTAACGCGACAGTTATGAGTAAATAATATAAGAACCCAAAAAAATAAGTATTAGTTAAAAAAAAATAACCAACCAAAATAAAACACTGAAAAAAATTAGGAAGTGTTTATTTCAAGATTTTTTAATACTTTTATCCCGATTTTTGTAAGTCATTCATATTAATCTTACGCTTAAAAATGATAAGCACGAGGGCAACCTTCTGACCCGGAAACCATACTTCATAACAGTGAAATTAGTTAACTAGGACGCAAGACCATAGTAATTGCTTCATCAAGAGTGAGTTAAACACTTTCCTTTCGCCTATCATTTGCATAGGATACTAGAGCTCTTAGCAAAACTTCTTCAAGTATGTTCTACGAGTATGTCTAGTAGTTTCGCCTCTACAGTATATGTTAGAAGATATCTATTTTATTATTTTCTATTATAGTAAGGACGTGGGGAACAGAGTGTCTTAACACAAAGTTCTCTCTGCCTACCCTGCTGTGTGTGGGATGTGGATGTGTCTAAAATTTTCGAGGTAATATTATGAGCTAATTTGGAATGCCATGATCAGGACGGGATAGACAAAACTATAATCTCAATAAAACTATACTTCAAATGAACCATCTCACGCAATTTTTTTGCATAACAGGGTAGACAGAGAGTCTATAACCTATTGTCAAAGTTGGCTGGTTGGCTGGTGGCTGGTTCCCCCCAAATGTATCGTTACCAGCGAGAACCCACAACCATCGCGCTTACAACCAAATACCTACAGTGTTATAAAATATTAAAGATAAAAGCATAAAATATTTATTAGATCAGATTTATGAAGATATTTGTTTCCCAAAAAACAAGATGTTTAAAAACTCCCATCCGAGTAGCGGGGAGGCGATAAATCAATCAACGTTATTTGATTTAAAACCTGCTAAGTGAATAACTTATTGGGGCCGACGGAATTCATTTGGTTTTTTTTTTGGGGAATTCGTAAAAACAAAAGTATGTGATTTGTAAGGTTTAGACTTGGCGTTATTCTTAAGTTTTTCTTTTTCTTCGCTGTGTTTTTTTTATCTTAGTATATTTATAGAATTTTACGGACTCCATATAAAGTAAGTTAGAACATCTATACTTACATGACATATTATTATTAGTGTCACGCTTATATCCCGTACGTAAGAGGGTTGACAGAGAGAAGCTGGGAATTTAGTTTTACGCCACATCGCTCCTATTAACACAGATCGATTTCCCAAATTCTGAAGGCTTAGTATCTTGAGTGGTGAAATTCAACGCCCCGCTTTGTCATGTTACCAGAGCGCGAAGATGTGACGGCACATGGTGTGACTGTAAAACCGACTTTGTTGTGGGTTCGATTCCCACTCGAGGAGATGAAATTTAAAGATAACATTTAAATTATTTTTTTCATTTCTTGGCTCTGGCATCGAGGCAAAGCGCGGCGTTGAGTTCTACCTTTGAACACGCAATGCCTCCAGAATACGGCAGAAAGTGGGGAACGGAGTGTCTTAGCACTAGGTTCCCTCTGCCTACCATGCTGTGTGCGGGATACAGCGTGAAGCTGACTAAAATTTTATAGCAACTTTAATTTTAAAATTTTAAAGTGACGTCATATAAAGGCTTACATCGTATCCAACTAAGGCAGTTTCATACGAGCGCTCATTAGCTGGCGGCGCAGGTTGCCTTAATGTCTTCATCCGGCAACTATCTTCTAAAATTTATTGTTGATTCGGCTTTAAATTTGAAAAGTAATTGTAAAAAATATTTCTCCTTCGATAGTAAGTTATGTGTTGTATGTTAAATTTTACTGTTATTTGGAGGCCGTTGTGGTGTAGTGGGATAGTATCTGGAAGCGAGAAGCGAGATGACTGTGGGCTCGATCCAAGTTCAGTGGAGTTATTTCTATTTACAGGCATTGCGTGTTGAGTGGATGAACTGAAGACCAGGCTTCGCCTCGTTACCGAAGTTCGACCATTCCACATGCAACATTTGCAAAAAGTGAAGGGCACACTGTGTTAACACTACTTTTCCTACTATATGCGGGATACAGCGTGGAACTGCTATCAATATTTTAAACAAAATCTCCCAGAATAAAGCCAGATTGTTGTTAATAAATCTAGGATAGGATGGTTATGTAAGTGTTTCTCAATACTTGGACTAAGTTTGATCTTATCGCTGTAAACTTTGTTAAATATGTATTTTGTATGCAAAGTAAGATTTTGTAATACACAAGGTTTAACGGCCGCCTCGAGTTCATGCTCGGGTTTCATAAAACACTTAGAAGTGATCGCGAGTTCTATTCCGAAGTTGATATTATATTTTAATGAAGTATTTGTAGAGAAGGCCGTTGTGGGGCAGGGACACAAGGGTGCGATTATATACATGACAGCCATGGACCTCCACTCGGAGGAATGAAATATTTATTAGTTTAATTTTCTTGCTCTGGTGATAATACGAAGCGCGGCGTTTAGTTCTGCAACTTTTGATCAATTAGGATTGTAGGCCAACGGAAAGCAAAACTTATAAAAGTTGACATACTTAAGTTTGCGGATATATGCACTCATTTTGTATGAAATAAACTACAATCGTTAGTATGTGTTTATTTTTTGCATTAAATATTTTATTATAATTTGTATTGTAAGTTCTCACATCGTACTAAATTTCATAACTGTCAGTCCACGGGAAGTACCCTCTCTCTTATCTTTTGATTTTGTTCACTTTGAATCTTATTTTTTTTCTATGCTCCAAGGGGTCGTAGAATATTTGATCTCTGGACAGAGGGACGGAAGTGATCCTAAAAGTCTCATTTTATCCTTTTGATTTACGGAATCCTAAAAATTTTATTTATGCTGGTAAGTATCTGTGGTGCACCCTGTATAAATTAAATTAAAAACGAAATAGAAGTAGAAATGTATAAAAAATACCTCACGTGAAGGCCCCGAGGTGGTAATTAAAAGATCGATACGTTATGTTCCCAACGTCACGTGTAGGGTACGCATGAAAGGGTACCAGCGCCTTTGTGAACACAAACATATTAAAATCTTTATATTTTACGTAGGTCCATTTATATTAAGATAATATTTTGAAATAGTAGTGAATAAATTTTTTTTAAGGTAAAAAATCAGCTTCATGATGTATCCCGCACACAGCTGGGTAGGCAGAGGGAACCTAGTCCTAACCTTAAGACAGTTTTTTCTCCGAGGTCGAACGAATGAACAAATTAATTTAAATAAATATTTTATAGCCTCGAGTGGGGATTGAACCCACTACCAGTCGCATTTCCAGTCATACATTTGTGCCTCTGCGCCACGACCGACGCGGCGTCGATTTACGAGTATATAAGAATAATAATAAAAATATATTAGAGGTAGGGATTAGGAGGTCGGTTAAAAGTCTTTCATTGCATAGTGGTGTTAATAAACCCTCACACCTCCTCCACATTTTCCACGCAACTTTTTTACTTCTTTACTTAGAGATATTGCGTGTTAAGTTGCGGAACTGAACGCCGCGAATTTCTTTTATGTGCGGTGCAACGAAATAAAAATAAGTTCATAATTATATTAGTATTATGATTCAAGTTAAACATTGGCAAAATAAAGCATTTTTATTTTATTTTTATCTTACATATTATTCAAAGAATAGTATTGAAATAATTTTTATTTCTCTGACTTGATAAAGAAAACACGACATTGACTTCCTTAATTAATAAAGACTTAATTAAAATTTCATAAGAAAAATTAAAGTAATGTTTAATACAATACTGCCTCGACGCAGGTTACCTTTGGTAATTATAAACACATATTACTTCACAAGCTTGCACTTCGCGTTCAAGTTAGACTTACACGATGTAACTAAATATAGAGGCCCTATCGTTTTCTTCTAAAGTTGTTTTTTTTTTCAGAACAAAAATTATAAGCTAAATATTCCCTTTTATTAAATCCCCCTACAAAGTCGGTCTTGATTGTAAAAGTTGTACAGTACCTGTGCTTATCGAATTTTTTTAAGCATTTTTAATAACGTTACATCGTCCCGGGGGCGGACTTATGATGTGTAATATTGTTCTTTATGCTTAGCAGTTTTTTGTATATTTATTTTTGTTTATGGAGAGAGATGTTAGTGTTAAGACACTTTGTGTTTTTGCTATATGACAAATTTGGAGACATTTCGCACAGAGTATCAGCAGGGTAAGCTGAGGAAACGTGTTCACACAACACTCCGTTCGCCGCTTCCCGCCGATTTCAGGAGGCATTGTATGTAAAATTACTGAATTCAAATCTGCGCTTTGCCTCGACACCAGAGCGAAGAAATGAAAATATAAATGTAAATAAATATTTCGTTTCATCGAGTGGGGATCGAACCCACAGTAAGTCACACACATGTGCCCTTGCGCTTAATATACGCTGACGGTGACTACATATACGTTGACACTATCGTGGTGCAGCGGCAAAATATTTGACAATGCGATGGTCGTGGGTTCGATACATACATGAAGAAATGCAATATTTCTATTGCTTCACTCTAGTAACTAGATAAAGCGAGAGAGTTCGGCCATTAAGCACGCAATTTCTGAACAATTTGGCGGTGCTTGCGGAATAGAATGACTTAACACTAGGTTCCCACACCTTGATACTTTGTACATGATACAGCATGATAGATGCAACATTTTGAAAATTCTCTCTTATTTACAATCTCGCGTAACGTACATTCATGAAGTATCCAACACAAAAACCGCGCAAAACTGAGAGCTCCGAGCGCGCCTCATTAAAACTTTTCAAAAGAATTAAATAACGCGCAAAACCAATCCGTTTAGGGCGCGAGACTTAAACTTCTTGTTTAATATAATATATCTTTTTATTATATTTTACACTGTTAAAAGTTTGATTTTTTTTTATATTCACGCTGTCGTCCCAATCTAACAGTGTGGGCAGAGGGAACCTTGTGTAAAGATACCACCTAGTACTTTAAGACTACTTATAAAGATACCTAGTACCTTAAGACCACAAAAAATATTTTTCTGACATATGCGTGTTGAGTTCCGCTACTCAACATGTAAAGTCTCGCAAACGAAGTATCTTAACACTAGTTACTCTCTGCTTACCCTATCAACAATACAGCTTAAAATTAAAAATATATGTATGTTATATTACATATCACAAGCAACTTAATTATCTTAGTTACAGTAAAACAAAACCTAATTCAACATACGTTACACTACAAAATACAGACCCGTCCAAAACAAACGTAACACTCATTCATAATTGGGTCATCCATTACAATTTACGTTCAGTATACTGCATCAGATGCAGTTCAAACAGAAACAGAAATAACTATTATCTACTTCCAATTAGGGTGCAAGTGCATTGTAGTCGAAATGCGCAGCTGCACAAACAAGCACAAGTTTTGGATTTAGCAAATTTATTGATTCATAGCTTTCAGTTTCAGATGCTTTCAGTGGAGGCGTAACTTAGGTGGAGCCTGCGATACTAATTTAGTGGTTCAGAAATAGACTATACATAATATCTGGGTTTGTCTGAGGAAAAGTTTAAATGATATATTAACTACTAATTTTAGGATTCCGTATTTAAAAAAAAAAAGAAGGAATTCTTATATGATCACTTTTTTTAGCGTCTGTTCGTCTGTCAAGGTCATTTATGTTGAAAGTACAATATTTATAGATATTTTACAGAAAGAAATTATTGCGAAATCTATATTGTCATTTCATACAAATTGAGTGCATATGTCCGCAAACTTACATTTGTTAACTTTTGTAAGTTATTTCCTTGATTGAAAATTATATTCATAGGACGATGGGCGAGTCCGATTCACATTTGACTGAATTTTAGGGTTCCATAACTCAAAAGGTAACTCTTAAATGGTCACTTTATTGTTCGTATGCCAAGAGTATTTATTTTGAGATCGCGTGGAGGTACCAGGCAATTAATATGAATTATATAGTCAGTACTCTTTTAAAGCACAGAAACAATTAAACTTCTAAGTCAACGCAATCAAAAGATACGACCATTTCTGCATTGATTTTGCTACATTTTATATAAAATTCATGCCGTAATCAAAACCAATAGGGTACTTCACGTGGGCCTACAGTTGTGGAATGTGGTTCAAAGTGAGAATTTATATTATTTATAAAGTAAAAATTCGAAAAGAGAGAACTTATACGTATTAAAGAAAAAACATAACAAACTTAAAATTGTGATTCGAAATGAACTAAACAAAATGAATGAATATAAAATGAGTGCATTTTCCCGTAAAATTAAGGTTGTTAACTTTATAAAATTATTTACCTGATTGATCTACAATTATTATATTAGTACGGAACACGACGGGAAAGTTCAACTCTCATTTGACCGGTTTTTTAAATTTTCACATTGTATTTTTGTAGGTTTTAGCATGTTACATCACTTTTATCAATGTGGATTACATTGTACAATTATAGGTACACGCCGTCACAGTGAAGTCGGACGTACCCCTGGGTTTTTCCAATTGTCCACTGTCTCATACTGTCGTCATTATTCTAACAGTATATACTAATAATCAGTCAATATTTCAAGTCAAATTATCCATCAATTGCTAAGCTAAGCTCTAAACTCAGTATCGATTTGTTTTCAATGAGTATCAGGGATGGCAGTTCTAGGTTAGCAAGAATCCTGGAAGTACGCCAGTTGTGAAATGTAAGATGTTATATTAAGTGGGGCATGGTTGATACAGTGCATTTTCTTAAGTAGTTACTATCCAAATCAGGTTTTCTGGCTAATATTTCATTTTTGTGGTTGGCAGTTGATTGGCATTATTATATTATATTATTTTAGAAATTGAATATTTGATATTGAGGCCGTCGTGGCCCTGCGGCACAAAGGGTGTGACTGTAACGCGACGGTTATGGGCTCGATCCCCACTTGAGGAAGTGAAATATTTATTTACGTTTATATTACCATTTCTTCGCTCTGGTGTCGTGGCAAAGCGCGGCGATGTGTTCTGCCACTAGACACGCAATGCCTCCAGAAATCGGCAGAAAGTGGGGAACGGAGTGTCTTAACACTAGATTCCCTCTGCCTACCCTGCTCTATGAGGGATACAGCGTGAAGCTGATTTTTGATTTCATATTTGATATTATCATTTCCTCGCTCTGGTGACGGCGCAAAGCACGGTACGGCAGTGTTTCAACAATTTGGCGGCGTCTTTACAATAGAGTCCCGGGATCCCTCAGTGTGAAGTTGAAAGAAAAAGTTTTTTTTTTTTTTGTTGTTGTAGTAAAAAACGCAGCGTAAGGTTCCGCTAACACCCAATCAAAAGTGTGTGGAAAGTTGAGGATGGAGCAGAATACCGATACATTTGTCTAATATATGCGGCGAATGGGTCAAGGTTTTAGCCATACTACTATATTAAAAGAATAATTTTAATATCTTGGCGCAGGAGCACAAAGTGTGACTGTAAAATAAAACCGACTGGTTGTGGGTTCGATCCCCATTCGAGAAGATGAAATATTTATTTAAATTTACGTTTCCATTTTTTTGCTCTGGTTTCTAATTTGGAATTGAGTTCTGCCACTCAACACGCAATGGCTCCAGAATACAATATGAAGCAGATTTACTTATAATAATTTTGTTTATCGTCTATTAAGATGGCGAAAATAGTAAAATTACTAGTAGTTACTACTTGTATTCATTAGTTCTGTGGTCGACGCATCGGTATGCAATGGAAACGTTCTGATGTTAATTCCTCACTCAGAATAATAATTATTAACATTTTCCATATTGCACATAATTTTATACAAAAATGTATAAAAGATGCATTTAACGCTGAAAATCGTTCTCTACCAGTCAAACTTGTTTCGTAGAAGAATAAATATGCAGGCATAGATACAAGAGTATGTAATGCTATATTATGCATATGTCGAGAATATTATAATTTTCTTAATTTTATATGAAGTAAAGCGTTGAGTTCCAACTTTCACCACCACGCTTAATCCAATCGAGGACAGAGAGGGTAGGTAATTAGAAGGAATCTGGACACCTAGTTTTGGGACACTCTTTTCCCATTAAGACAATTCCTATGATCATAATATAATGTTAAGTTTAATATTTTCATGCTTCCTATTAAACAGCATATGAGTTTACCTAATTTATTATGCGCTATACGAGTATGTACATTCGCACTCACAAGTCATAAAATCGATACATACAAAATCGATCAAAACCTATTTGCAGATGTAAATGAAATCAAGTATTGCTATTCGAATGCAATAAATAACCGAGTTGTACCTGATGTGTCATCAAATGAGTAATTGGCCAACAGCGAGGATGCTCGTTAGCATTCCGC
>DWGR01005911.1:0-10063 GCA_018247715.1 Heliconius burneyi
AACCCGTCTCTTGGCAGCCGTTCAAGCGGTCTGACCAATAAGGCATAAATTCTTATCAAAATCTTATACGCTTACCATAAATTAATTAGGTATGTTGTTAATATAATTAAAATTTGAAAATAAAGTTTGTGTAGTGTAGTTGTCTGTATAATATTATTCAATAAATGGGTTAGTATTTAAAAATAATAATTATTAAATTCATTAATAAGTGACACCGCGGCGCAGGGCCGCAAGCGTGCAAATGTAAACACATAATATCTCGAGAATTCGACGGAAAGTGGGAAACGGAGTGTCTTAACACTAGGTTCCCACTTTGCCTAATCTACAGGAAACAGCATGTGAAGTTAAAAAAATTAATCACTTTAAAAGAAAATCACTTATATAATTAACACAACCTAATGTAATGACCATTGGAGTTGCGATGCATATCATTTTAATCGCGAAAAATCCTTTACAGTAAAAATAATTATGAAGCCTTTGTGGCGTAGCGACACAGTTTTTGATTGCAAGCACGACGGTTATGGGTTCGTTCCCCATTTGAGAAAATGAATTATTTTCATTTTCTTAATGTAGAAAGAAGACAAAATTGGAATGGGAGCATGAAACTCTGTACACTAGGGTCAATCTGCCTATCTTTACGACTTGTAAGATACGGCATGAAGCTAAAAAAATTTAAATAAAATCATTATATTTTAGAATTTTTCAAAATTTTATATTTTAAATTCCTATTTTAGATGAATTTCATAAAAACATGGGAAGAATTAAAATCAACAGGTTCTCTTTGCTTACTTCATAAGATATTGAAGTTGTATACATAAAATATATTTTGATTCAATATCATCTATAGGCTATAGTTATGAGTCCAATCCCCATTTGGGAAGAATAATTATATAAACACATTTACCTTTAATTTGCCTATATTCATAAGATACATCCTAATACGAATTTAAAAGTAAATACATATACAAAAAATAATACAACAAAAATTTTACCTTATATTAAACTTTCCTAGTTCTTTGGCGGCCGTTTGTGTCATTGCAACTACTCCGGCTTTACTTGCCGAATAATTACTTTGACCTATGGCAATATAAAAAAAAAATGGTATAAAGTTTATAACTTCAAGATCCTATATACATTTTTGATTAAGTATATTAATAATAAAAGAAATAACATAATTGAAAGTCACAAATGTATTCTTTTACAATCTTTAAAAAACCCTATATATTATATGACTTTAAATTATGTAAAAAAAAATTTATATTACCTATATTTCCATATTTCCCCACTATGCTTGATATATTTATAATAGATCCAGATATTGACGCTTCAGACATAGCCTTTGCAAATGTTTGCATGATGAGGAATGTACCCTAAAATATAGTAACAAAAATACTTAAGAAGTGAATTTAAGCAATGAATCTAAGGGAAAAAAAGGTTTCAATCATATTGTAAAATTGACCAATAAGTTCATGAAATTGATTTCATGAAACTGAATTTGAAACTACAACTATAAAGATTAATCAAAAATATCTAAACCTTTAAATTGACATTAAGTACACTGTCATAGTCATCTTCAGACATTTTCAGTAACCAATTGTCTCTAGTTATTCCAGCTGAATTCACTATTATTTTTGGTGGATTTCTATATTGGTCTATTACAGCTGTAAAGAGATTTTCTATTGATTTTGGATCAGCCACATCTAATTCCATAGCACTGTGGTCACCAGCATCTGTAATATAATTAAGGAAATATAAATACATAAAAAATATGTATTTATATTAAAACAGTATAAAGAAACAGCCGATTATAAATGCAAAGGTTGTAAAGACACTGCATTCTGTGCTATCTCCAAATCCAGGACTTTGTATGTTCTGTGGAAAGTAATTGAATCCCCTGAGTATATTGAAGCAACAATAGTTGTATTTACAATCAGTCAATATCGCAGTGGTACAATGGCTGTTTGATCCCATCTATAGATATAGTAAAATTGTAACTGATTACCATCAGTACATGGAAGATATATGAGAAAAATTATTATTGGGGGCATTTATCAATGCAACAGAACTAAAAACAATTATTTTTATTTTTTTGTCTTTTTGTCACTATATAATAGCATTCTAAACTGTGCAGATGTTAAGCAAATATTTAATATTTGAAATTTGTTTTATACCTTATCACATTTATTTTTATTTTTACATTAATACTTATGTATTGTAACAATTTTCATGAACACACAGAAATAAATATTACCATTCAGTCCAGATGCTAATGCAGTATGTTTTTTTATTGTTTCCAATGCAGCATCATAATTTTTGTCAGCAGCTATAACTGTAGCTCCTTCTCTGGACAATACTTGACAAGCAGCTCGGCCAATACCAGAACCAGCACCTGCACATACACTTTATTTAAGATAAAACACTGCTTTAAAATATTTTTAAATATTATTAAGAGGCCCTTGTGGCATAGAAGCACCAATGTGTGACTAAGCACAATGTTTGTTTTGATTCCCAATGGAGAAAGTGTTTTTTTTTTCATTTTCACTATTTTCATTTCCTCACTGTGGGAGCAAGGTAAAGCGAGACATTGAGTTCCATTGTTTAAGACTCCATGCCTCAGGAATTCGGCAGAGTGGGGATCGGAGTGTATTAGTTCTACTAGGTTCCGTCTATCTAACTCTGCCCTGCGAGGTACAGTGTGAAGCTAAAATAATAAAAAAATATTAATAATGGGGCGTCGTGGCAGTGGCGTAGTATGTTACTGTAAACGCGACGGTCGGGGGTTCGATTCTTGATCGGGGAAATGAATTATTCTCGTTTCTTCCTACATTATGCGGCTTCCTACAATGCAACTAAAAAAAGTATTATTTAATATGAATGGATCTTCAAAGACATGTAACATATCGAAAGACGTTTCAAATTGTTGAACTTAAAGTTAGTTAGCTACTTGGCATAATGCTGTTTGTTTACCTGTAACAAGTGCAAGTCTTCCAGATACAATACCAGTTACCATTTTTAATTCTAGCTTTAATCAGATATATCTTTTCAAATATTTGAGCTCATAACTTTCTTATCACTTCTTACAACACAGAATCGCTCTTTGTACCCCACAATTTTTACTGTTATGATGTAAACATCTTAACAAGTGATTAAATAAAAAAATATTTAATATAGTTCTTATAAACAAGCACTGAAGGTAACATTTTAATTGATTAACATAAAGCAATACCGTAATTGTCACTTTAATCATTTTTTACCTTTACTATCTACTCATTTATAAATTCACAGATAATAAATATTACAGATATCAAATATGACAACTGTCAATCTTTATTTTATTGTAATTTGTTACTATAAGAATGTGTAAAAATTATCTCTTTTTTTACCATATAACCTCCTGGAAAGACATGCTTCTCCATACAACATGACATCGGTGAAGTGATATATGCTCAACTGGCACGCGCAACGCCATAATCAAAGAACCATACCATATTATAAAAATACAAGTGTTGTGTTCAACTGCCACTCTTGAAACATCATAATTGAATTAAATAACTTATTTTAGTAAAACATAGCTTCAAAACTATAAAAAAAACGAAAGATTTCACAAGATTGACCTGGATTGAGAAAACCTGGTAGTTAAACATTAAATTCCTAATTCCGTAAATAACATGTTAAAAAGAACATTTGCACAATAATGCATCTTTTCTTTGAATTGAGTATATTGATATTTCAAATTTAATTATCTTTTCCATTACAAAACTTAAATGTTTTTTTTAGCTTCAGACTATATATCAATTATGTAAATCAATTACCAGGGTACGCAGACACCTAATATCAACACACAGTATTATATTTTCTGTCTAATTTTCAAGACATTTGAAAAATGTTAAGAATTCTAAAGATTATTATTCATTAAAGCCACTCAAAAGTGTAGCTTGCTATGCTTGCTTGTATGCTTACTGACCATTTTAACCATATCTTGACTGCCACCACTGGAAAGAAGTCACACCAGTGGCGGCTAAGCTTCATTACACCTATTTACAAGGGAAGGGGCAGTGTTCAAGACTGTGGTAGTTATAGGGGCATTAAGCTTATGAGTCATACCATGAAGCTCTTCGAGCGCATGATCGACCTCAGGCTCCGCCGCGAGTGTAGTGTCTCTGAGTCTCAATATGGCTTTCAGCCAGGATCGGGTACTATGGACGCTGTTTTCGCCCTCAGAACATTGATGGAGCCATACAGGGAAAAAAGGAGAGCTCTGCATGTGGCCTTTTTAGATCTGCAGAAGGCCTTTGACTGTGTGCCTCGTCAGTGCATCTGGTGGGCATTGCGAACCAAAGGGATCCCTGAGGCCTATGTCGAGATTATCAGAGACATGTACCACGATTCCGCTTCTATGGTTAGGACTGCTGTTGGCGACACTAAGCCCTTTCAGATTACAGTAGGGGTTCACCAGGGCTCGGCTCTTAGTCCGTTCTTGTTCAATGTGGTGCTTGATACTGTCTCGGCTAACATCCAAGACCAGCCTCCATGGCCGATGATATAGCACTCATTGATGAGAACCGACTGACGCTGGAGCGTAAAGTGAACCTGTGGCAAGGTACGCTTGAGTACGGCGGTCTTAGACTAAATGTGTCGAAGACCGAGTACATGGCCTGCGGGAGCCCGGACTCGGGCACTATCCATATCGGTCCTGAACCAGCCGTTAAGTCGGAAAAGTTCAGGTACCTTGGGTCCGTTATGCACGAGTCTGGAGGCATCGATCACGATGTCTATAACCGGATAAGCGCTGCCTGGGCTAAATGGCGGGAGGACACTGGTGTGGTCTGCGATCGCAGGATACCGCCCAAACTCAAAGGTCTGATATACAAGAGCATCATCCGACCGGTTCTTATATACGGCAGCGAATGTTGGCCAACACTGTCTCGGCACACTCAGGAGCTTCGCGTCACGGAAATGAAGATGCTGAGGTGGATGTGCGGCGTAACGCGGTCTGACCGCATCCGCAACACGTTCATTCGAGGTAGTCTTGGAGTCCGTGACGTAGCGGATAAGCTCCAAGAGCGTCGGCTGAGATGGTTTGGCCACGTTACACACCGGCCTAAGAACTATGTGGGATGCAAATGCCTTGCTATGTCAGTCCCTGGAGTGAGACCTCTCGGACGCCCAAGAAAGCGCTGGTTGGATGTTGTGACACAGGACATGAGCCAATGGGTTAACCACCGAGGATGTTAAGGACCGTGCAAAGTGGAGTAGGCTGAGCAGGAAGACAGACCCTGGCAATAGCCGGGATGAAGAAGATACATGTAACAAATTATTTATACTAAGATCAAAAAGTTTAATCTACCATTTTTTTTAAGATATACCAGAACCAGAAATATGCTTAATTTAATAATTATTACTCTTTTAAATCAAGTCCATTTTTAATAGTATTATGTGTTACTTTTAAAAGAGGAAAATATTAAAAAACTAATTAATGTCTAACATACAAACTTATATTAGTAAATAGAAAGTTTTTTTTATATCACACCAAAGATACATTGAATTGCTTACATCATAAATTATTTTAAATAAAACATAATGTTTTACATATTTATAGAGAATTTTCAATTACAAACTTTTATCAAAGCATATACTCATATGACTATGATCATCTCTGTTTGAATAACATTGGTCAATTATTTATCATTTTTTTGTTAAATAAAACAAACACTAATGTTTACATTACAATTTAACATCTTAAAGTATAGTTAATAACAAGAAATTCATTTTTATTTTTATTTCTAGTGTCACTTATATTAAATAGGTGTTTTTTAAAATCCTTAATCTCTATACAATTGATTTAAACTGAATCCATAAATTTTCAAACTCAGTCTTATATTGTTCAACTATTTGTCTTTGCGATGTTACCAACACATCCTCCCAGTTACCACTGAGCCCTTTACTAGTCCAATTCAAAGATCCACAAATAAGAAATGGTGTACATTTTATAGTTTCATCATTTAATGCTAAGGTGTCAACTAAACAAAATTTATGGTGCATTATATGAGTAGATTTCACCCAGCGTACTTCTATATCATGCTTCTCCAAGCGTTTCAAAGCTGATCCATTTGAAAATGCCATGTCAGCATCAATTATTACACGAACTTTTACACCTCTAAGCTTTAATTTAATAATAGCATTTTGCAGATCTATACTAGTTATTAAAAACATACAAATATCCATTGTGTAGTGTGGAGAATTTAAATAGTATAATAAACGGTCAGTACTTCTTGAAATCATGTAGCGTGAGTATTTGCTTTTTATAAGCTCCTTTGCTCCATAAGAAAACATTATAGCCTCATTTATATCATTGTTTGGTTCTTTTTTTCTTTTATGATATATTTCGTATATGAAATATGATGCAGAAGCCAAATAAAACGACGCCAGCACAAATTTACAAATTTTTAAGAACATGATTGTAACGTTAGGCCTTTTGCTCTTATATTGTGTTTTGTCTTATAATAGAAAGCCGTGAACGTTTTAAAAGAATTATTGCTTTTTAAATAAATTAAATATGCAAAACTTGTTATAAAAGGTAACTACAGTATAATTTGTAGTAAAGAAATTAAAAATTAACTGAGAACACTTTTAACGTTTACGGACTTTCAGCGCTAAGACCGAGTACTTTAAAGTTTGACATCTGAGTAGTGTAGTGACCACAGAATACATTTATTTGATTTGCTATTTTTTTTTTCGAATGTCACATTAATGCTGTTAGCCTTATTGGCTTTTACAGCGACACTGGTTGAGTAGGGAAGAGGGTACTCTTTCCCTGAGGAATAATCAGGCACTGGATGGCTGCCTGTGAAAATAAAAACCAAAAGCTACAGGGGCGCTCCCTAGCGGGACTCGAACCTCGGCCTACAGCCTTCGATCGGACTGGAATAATGAAAAAATGTCTAGTTGCGACGTAGGAACGAACTCGGGTCAACTCGATTTATTAGTCCTTCCTTACATCACCATTAGATCAACGTAGGCGTCAATTTTTTTTTTATTTGCTAGTGAGTTCTGACGTTTAGTATTTAATATAAGTCGATTACAACTCGATTTGTTCTATTAATGCAAGTCGATCAAAACTCGATTTAGTTTTTAATCAATGTACATTTTATTAAATATTTTTATAAGTCATTTTTTATTTCGTATTGAAATGAACATCCTTTATTTACTAACCATTTATAGCTGTAAATAATAAGATATTCAAAAATAATATTAATTGCAAATAAAAAATATTTAAACAGGTCTTTTGGTGTACAACCACATTTCTTATGAAAAAAATATTTATTATTTATATTTATAGAATTTAATAAATGAAAATGTTTTACAAATGTGTCTAGCAAATAATATACGTGAGTGAAAAATAAAAATAAAACAAATTTATCTTAAAATATACATTTAATTTTTATTATTTGGCACAATATGACAGCAATAAATTATATCATCATTAATCTAATTATAATACTAAATTATACTAAAATCATGTGGCCTCAACCTTAAGTTCAAATTGTATGAACTGTGATGAGCAGGTTGCAACGTGCCACCATAACTTCCTATTAAAGCACAAGAACCATAGTTATTTTCGGAAGTACTGGCATAATTAGACATATTTTGTCCCATTAGAGAACTGGAATTCGGTACATACTGCCTATTTCCAACGTTCTGCATCATGAGAGTATAATCGTTTTGGTATAATCCCGAATTAGCAATAGGCAAACCGAGATTAAAATTTAAATTATTTGCTTGAAAATGGTGTATCCAAGGCTCTTTTGAGCTACGATTGTAATCTTGCCGGGGATCCCCCTGCGGAAGTCCTATTGGAACTGGTATCGGTTCCGGGGAACTCTGACTAGTTGATGACCTATGAGATGATAAAGCCGACCTTTCGTTTCGCCTGAACTTGGCCCGCCTATTTTGGAACCATACCTGTAATTAGAAAAATATGACGTTGTTAGAGCATATATATGTTATGAAATAAACATTGTATTTTTTAGGCGATTGTAGTCCATTGGAGGAGTTTTGACTAAATGTGTAAATGACGGCGTTTGAAATTCTATTTAAAAAAAGGCAATAAGTATCATACAAAAACTACTCCCTACATATTAACTTGTTTTGTTAGAATGGGCATTACAGCAGATATAATAATATGTTCTTTATGATAACCGTGCAAGCTGATATTTTTTATTAGGTGCTATTTCAGTATAGTTATTTCTATATTACCACTATGAAAAATATATTAAGCTTTTTATGTATTCTGCTGTCGAGGCAAAGCGCGGCGTTGAATTCCGCCACTCAACACACAATGCCTCTAGAATTCGGTGGAATATAGGAAACGGAGTGTCTTAATACTAGGTTTCCTCTGCTTACCCTGCGGTGTGCAGGAAGCTGATTTGATTTATTTTTTTAATATTAACACTACACGGCATTTACACGACAAATATAAGAGTGTTAACGTTTAACATTTCAAGAATTAACTATAAATTTAATATACCCAGTTAAATTGTAAGGTCCATATACCGCTTAATTCGTTAGTTCCTTGAATGATTGTGATTCGATTTCTATTGTACCATTAAAAACTAAAAGAAATTAGTGTGTACTTAGTACTTAATAGTGTTATTATAATTATTTTGTTAATTTATATTTTTACCTGTACTCTTGCTTCGGTTAAGCTGACTCGCGAAGCCAGGTCTTCTCTCACAAAGGCGTCGGGGTAGTGCGTTTTTTCGAAAACTTTTTCCAAAGCAGCCAACTGTTGGCTTGTAAACGTGGTCCTATTCCTTCTAGGCTTCTTTCTTTCGTCCATTTTTCCTTCTTTTTCGTCATCTACTTCCTTGCGTACTTCCTTTTCTTTACCTTGTGTTTCATCAAACTTTCGCCTCATATCCTCGTATGCCAAATAATCAGCCGGTTTTATATATTGTCGCTGAAAATCCTTTGAATACCAAGGTAGATCACTTTGGTAATTATTCTCGTAGGCACCGTTCATTTGTCTACCAGCAGTTAAATGGTGTAACCGTAATAGACTATCTTCGTGGCATTTGATCATTTGGAACAGATTGTGGTTGTTCTCAGGAAAGTTTGAATGGTTGTAATTTATTTGATCCTGAGCTTTCGTATCGTAATTCTTTGCTATAATATCATGTTTTCCATTGTTCTGGCTAACTGCAACAAATTTGTAGAAATAATTGAATAACATATTTTGCCTAATAAGCGCGTGGAACGTTAAGCTTAGATTAAGTTATGTAAGTATATCTATACGCTATCTATAATCTAAACACCAATAACAAGAAAGATATATAAATATTAACATTGAAAATATATAAGCACTCCTCTACTATTACTAAGACTGCACCATAATAGAAAAAAATATCACAGATTTGAAAGACTGCAGGTTTATCTCCAACTACGTAAAATTTTTTATACGGATAAAGTTAATTTAGCAATTTCCAAATTATGTTGTGTATTGATTTTTATTAAATAAACTATCGGCCCGCCCGCAGCTTTGCCTGCTTGAACTACATGATTATTCATTTAATACACAGAATCGACTGACAATTATAATGACTTTTAATATGTTTTTTCACATTATCGTAACTTCTATAAGGAATGTTGATACTTGATATTCTTAATAATATACATTATGAGATATTAAAGCATTGATACGTAGTTATTCAATAAACTGTTAGCGAACTCGTATAGAAGAGGGTAGTATACGTGAAAAAAACAATAAAAAATTGTGCTAATCGGAGGATGCAATAGCGTCCATCAAAGATCGTACTTATTCTTCAGGGGCGAGACAAAGTCGTCAATTATACGAGTATACCTATCATTATAAAATAAACCTCAACTGTTATCGCCTGCACCGCGTGGAGGTACCCCTAGCTTATGTTATTTAAAATTTTTAAATCAGAATAATAACCTTATTTCATTTAACACTGATCATGCAGAACAATTTTTTTTATGGAAAAAGATATGGCAAACTAGCGTACGGGTCGCTTGATGATAAGTGTTCAGGTTGCCAGCTTTT
>DWGR01005912.1:0-10063 GCA_018247715.1 Heliconius burneyi
TTAATTGGAAGATTTATCCACTTCGTAGGAATTTGAGTTACTAATAAATTGATAATATTTAATAGAATTTATAATATTTTATTATATTTCAAAATATAGACATGCTAAGATTTCTTGTTAATTAGAAAAAACATAAGATTTTTGAAAAAGTGGGAGGCTAAGTCGTTTTTTCCCACACATAGATAGACAAAACCCAGTGCCTAGATTCTCCGTCTCCTGCTTGCCGCCCGAATTCGAGACATTGCTTATTTAGTGGGAACCCAACGCCGCGGTTTGTCTTGTCAAAGCAGAGAAATGAAAAAATAATAATTTAAAAGACAATATTACATGTATAACATAAGAGAATTCAGGAGCATTTTTGAAATTATAAATATTGAAACCCTCCTCCCCCCCCATATCAATTTATCTATTGAAACATTAACTTTTTTCAGCCTAATCCTATAAATTTATTCTTATCACATACTAACCAGGTGTTAGTGATATCTTTTTCTTTGGTTGTTTTTCAAAACTATAACTAGAATTATAAATAATATTAATCTTGTTATCTTTAATTGTATTAATAGCTTAAAGCTATCAATTTTATCTTTATCTTATCATTATCTGACGCGATCAACTGTGCTGGTAATTTTATTAATCCAGCTTTAAATATTTTTTTGCATTTGCTCATTATCTAAATGACATTTTATTTACATTTGTGAGCTTCACACTATGTCTCGCGAATGTAGCCTAGTGTCAAGACACTCCGCTCTTCACTTCTTCGATTTCTGGTGCTAGGTCACAAGTGTGACTGACTGTAAGCACGACTGCTTATGGGTTTGATCCACAATGATGAATGACAATTTGATGATGAGCCCACTCGAGGAAACTTCGCTGTGGTGCTTCAAGGAAAGACGCGGCGTTGAGTTCACTTATCACGCAATGCCTCAAAATGGGGAACGGAGTGTTTGCACATTAGGTTCCTTCTGTTTAAAGTAAATATATTTTTCACGTATAAATCGAAACTTGCAATCACTATATCATCATTATACCATCGTTAATTACGTAATAGTTTTATTGGCCACATCATTGTCCTCTAACTGGCTATCAACAGTTACTGTGGCCACTTCCGTGATTTTAGGAATCCCTTGCTTTACATACCGACCTTGTTTTTGTATAAGGTCATATTAAAAATCCATCATAATTTATAAATAAATAAAATAGATAAAGTAAGTACTTCTGACTATTTAAATCAACTAATTATAATACATCGTACTTAACCAGAAAAGCTTAAACTACCTTCCTATTACATAAATTATATGTATATATAGCTAATGATTTTGTTTTAATTAACTAATAGCAAATAATTTTGTTTTCATTATTTAGCTGCTGAGGAGGAATTATCCAGATTTTTTTCATCTTCTTCTCTAATGATAAGTTCTTACCTGGACAATTTTATATGTACCTGTAAAAGTTACCTGTAAGTGTTATTTCACACTTAGGAAAGAGGTATATTTATTTAGAAAAACTCGCACCTCTTAGAAACCACGGGATAAAATTCCGCTATGTTAAAATTTTTATTTGCTATGGAGATGTTCGTGTAATTGTTATTTTTTTTATTTTTCGGATATTTTTTTCGTCCCAGAAATTTTGTTACTAAAATTTCTGGGGTGAGCACCAGATTATTCTGGGGTAGGCACGGAGCACACACATACACACACACACACACACACACACACACACACACCATATTCTTACATCCATGTCATATGCTAACCCTAGTGGGAAACGATGATGTTCAATAATATAACAAAAGAAACAATTGTTTAATATTATGACTTGTACAAAACACAAAATCGCTAACACCACCCATATCTTGTTACAGATAGTGACATGCAACTGGAGACCAGCAGTAGTGAAGCGAGTGCGGCGAGTTCCACGACGCTGTCCCAGCACTGCGCTATATGTGGTGACCGCGCCACGGGGAAGCACTACGGCGCGTCCTCCTGCGACGGTTGCAAGGGGTTCTTTAGGCGGAGCGTGAGGAAGAATCATTTGTATACGTGCAGGTTGGTTTCGGTTCTATAATATAATGTTTTATTTAAAGTTTGGGTTTGGGCAAAAAAGCGCTAAATCTATAAGCGCAACATTTATTGCAATTTTTTCAGCGTAGGCGGCGTAGAGTGGCGGTAGTCAACGCCGCGCTTTGACGTCACCAGAACGAAAAAAAGGAAAATGCGCGCCTGGGAATCGAACCCACAACAAGTCGGATCTACAGTCACATAAACCCCTGCGCCACGACTGGCCTCATTATTGCTTATATTTTCTTTTAATAAATTATTTGCATTGTCAAAATTGAACGATGTAGTTACGTTGGCTGCAGTAGGAGGGTAAAAAAATACGACTTTATAATTATACTTCATTTAATTAATTTAAAAAAATACAAAAAAATTATCTAACTTGTATATTATTGTCCTCAATGTTAGAGGAAAAGTATGCGAATATAAATCTATCTAAATCTAACTTCATCTAACTAAAACTACGACTTAACTACTCCACAATGGAATAATAAGTGAGAGAGAAAAAGAAATTCCTTTCCCACCGGCGCCGTTCACCTGATCTGTCCTTTTGTCAGCGTTTTAGGCGCTCGGCCGCCTATCAGACGGACACATTATAATATAAAATAATTGTTCCGTCTGTGACACCGAGTGCTATATAACAATGTTGAAAATATTGTTATTGTTTGTTATTCAAATACCAGATTGTATGTAATTACATTTTTATGTAATCAATAAAATAAATATGAGGTCAGCGTGGCGCTGTGGACTATTATGTGACTAAACACGACGTGTAAAACGATGCCCACTTGGAGAAATAGAATCATTACCCAGCTGAGGCGTTGAGTTCTACCACTCACGCCGAACCGCCGGAGTGTCTTGGCACTAAGTTCTCTCTTGCCTACCTTGCTACAGCTCTTAAAAATAACATTTGAACTTTGTTTTTTCAGGTTTAGCAGAAATTGCGTGGTAGATAAAGACAAAAGAAATCAGTGCAGATACTGTAGGTTAAGAAAGTGTTTCAAAGCAGGAATGAAAAAAGAAGGTGAGACTTTTATTTTAATTCATCTAAGTTATTTTATTACTATAAAAGAAGCTTTTGATATAATAAGTTTTTAATAACTGTATAAAATATAACAATTCTTTCGAGTTTCAAGTAACGATAGGCATATGTAATAGAAAATTATAGGCATGTATGTATGTATGAGTCAATAACTTAACTCATGTTGCATTTTCTGCATTTGCATAAGTAATTAGATGTGACTAAGCGGTATTACTCATATAAAATAAAATAATTGTAATTAATTTGTGTAGGTCTTAACAATTTTTATCGCAGCTTATGTTTAATGTGCATTACTTGCTTAATAGAATTTACATGTTCGGTCGCAGAAAGCCCACCCGCGACACCCAAACGCGGCTTCGCCCGCTTAAAATATTATAGCCATATTGTTAAATATTTACTAATATTTATAATTTGTACTCTTTGTGTTTTTCTAACATACTCGTATAAGCAACATTACTGTCAAAATCCAAATCCATTCACTAGTTTTGAAAAGTGAAAGTGGAACAAACATGCATCCTCACATACATTTTAGTTAATAATATTAGTAGGATGATAAAAATGAGGTTTTTTTAAATGTTATCATATAATGTAGAAAAATAAAATAAAAATGTCGTTTTATATTTTTAAACTAATACATTGACATACAGTGGTAAAATTTTATATTAAATATTTAGTAACTTTATAAGCCAGTCGTGGCGCAGAGGCACAAAGTGTGACTGTAAGCGCGACTGATTATGTGTTCGATCCCAATCGAGGTAATAAAATGTTTATGTTAATTTATATTTCCATTTCTCCGCTCTGGTGTCCAGACAAAGCGCGGCGTTGAGTTCCGCCACACAACACGCAATGCCTCCAAAATTCGGTGGAAAGTGTGGAATGCAGTATCTTAACACAAGGTTCCCTCTGCACACCCTTCTGTGTGCGGGATAAAGCGTGAAGCTAATTTTTAAATATTGATTTGTTTTTTGTAACTTAAAGTAAATGGAATATAACTTGCCAGTTTATAAATACCTACTTATAATGTTAATGGTTGACCGACCGTTATCTAACAAATAAACATTTCAATTATAAATACTCATCCATATTGACATCTCAAACTCATTTCCTCCTAACACATTATTAAAGAATCAACAAATAAATTAATTTCTCAAGTTCATTAAGTTATATGTTCTTAAGATAAAATATATTAAATGGTAAAATGACATTGGTTATTTATAATCAATTTGGTTTTTTTATAATTAATTATCTGTTGGTGGCAACTAGATTTGCATCTTTGCCATCTTTTTTTCAATGAATGATATGAATGAATAACTAGGCTTCAACTTCAATTTTGCTAAAAATTTTCGCTCGACTTGGCATTTTAACTAACTAAATACTGCAATTTGATATCATAAATATTTATGATAGTTTTCACTTTACAAGCTACAAGTTTAATGTGAAATACAAGGAACAATATGTGTACAATTCGGTATCATATTTTTCTTCATTGTGTCATATCTATAATATAATCGTTTATTTTGTAAAGAAGACGTTCGTTTATTTTGTTGCCAGATAAGAAAAGTAGTCAAAATAAAAATTCATGTCCAAAAATTGTATTCTATATGAATTGTAGCTAATTTACTATTCTAATTATTTTATTGTAATTTTTTAAAAGCTTTACATCACGAATATTTTAGCTCGTCACGCAATAATGTGCTGCTCTTACAATAAAAGTAGCATTTGTTAATAGAACCATAAAGCTAATCAGCATTTTGTAGGGACTTTTTGTTACTCCTTGCGTGCTCCAGATTATTTGGTTTTTTAAAATTATTAATTATTATCCTCTATATTATTTTCAATTATGTATTACTCTCCTTTCATTTAATTAAGGGATAGAATATGAAATTGAACTTAAAGTAAATAAATCTTATCAATGGTAGCACCCAGATAGATAATACATAAAATGACAATAAATCAATAGATATATATCTCTATTTTAGGTAACCAATGTAAATAAAATTTTGTTTGATTATAACATGGTTATTACAGCAGTCCAAAACGAAAGAGACAGAATAAACTGTAGAAGGCCGTCCTACGAGGAGCCCACCCAGGCCAACGGGCTGTCAGTCGTGTCACTCCTTAACGCTGAACTACTTAGCAGAAAAGTTATAGATGAAGTAAGTAAATATCTCAAATTCTCATTTCCAAGGTTTCGTAACTTAAAACAGAAAATGGAAACCTCTCTTCTAGGTCCGTTTATCAAGATCATTTTTGTTAAGACCTCGTGGAATTCTCAACACTATCAAAATACGAGGCTTTGTCCGCATTTTCTATGAAAATTGCTGCGTTGTCAAAACGTGTAGTGCTTCCCCTTGATTCCGGAATTAGAAACTTTTAGAATAAGAAAATTCTTTACAAACCCATATCTGTAGTTTATTTCATACAAAATAAGTGCATATGCCAAAAAACAAATTTATCAACTTTTTAAGTTACATATGGCATATAGTTACAAAACCCTCAGTGGGTCAGTCCAATTCGCAATTTCGCTAAAGAAGTCAAAGCTATTGGGTGTTACTAACGAATGCAAGTTTATTATTACTATTAATAAATTAAATATGCACAATCGCAGCATACCATATAATCTTGAAAAAACCGATTTATAATAATTCAGTAACGTCAATCTATTATCTTTTGCGACAAGAAAGTGTAATACAATTGATATTATGATATTGTAAAAAATCCTCTTTGTAAAAAGTCTCTCTTTGTTGATATACTGCCTTTTACCTGCATATGTCTCTATTGTTGGCAGAGTAGGCAGAGTGAATCAGTTAAGACACTCCGTTCCAAATATTCCGCAGAATTCGTTAGCCGTTGCGTTTAGGCTTTGCCGCGCTTTACTTCAATACCAAAATCAAGAAATCTACTATTTATTTTATTATTACGATTTATTTTTTATGTCTCACTATCCTATTCCGTAATCGCGTAACTACGAATAAATATATCGTGACTCATTAATTTTACTATGATTACATCATATAAAAATTATAGACAGCTAAGGTAAATTATCAAACATTATGAGGGTAATAGTGTTATTTTGTCAAGCCATGTAAGATTTAAATGATGAAAATTATATTGAAATAATTGTAATAAAATTTGTAGGCTGACAATTGAGTATATAATTTATCAATTTATAAATTAAATTTTCAAATATTTACTTTAATATTGTTTCCTAATGTATTAAAAGTATAATAATTGCAATAAAAAGGGTGTTGGTTCGATTCTCACTCGAGGAAAATTAGATGTTAAATATATTCGTTTCCTCGCTCTGGTAGCGGGTCAAAGTGCGACGTTCAGTAGCCCAAGCACCAATTTGTATAGGAATTGTACAATATCCTATACAAATTGCTCTCGATAACGATACGAATACTTTTTCGATAGTTGTTCGTGCTTGGGCTACAGTTCCTCCACTCAACACGCAATGCTTCCAGAAAATGGCAGAAGTTGTGGAACGGACTTTCTTAACACTGAGTTTCCAGATGCTCTCTGCCTAAAGTAAAAAAAATGGTTTAGAATACGTACTGCTTTTGTGCTTATTAGTGTTCTACATTACTTTTTAAGTATTACACATTGTAACTTACAATTGAGATGAGTTGAACTTTGGTTAATCTTTTGAGGTGCGTTGTCAGCTTTTGAGGTGGCAACGCACCTCAACCAGTAGCTCATCTGGTGTTACGCGGTGTCGTGGGCGGCGGTGATCCGGCCCATTTGCCATGTCTTTTTCCATTATATATATATATATATATATATATATATATATATGTGAAATATATCCATATATATCACATAATTTAATTGGTTCTAATATCGATACTAAAACGTTTACTCATCAAATGACTGTTTTACATAACGTAACAAGTTTTTTGTTCATTATTCTTATGTAAGATTAATTTTATTTCTCAAGGTTACCAAACTAGTCTATCGACCTTGTATTTAATTGTTTATATAATAAATCACAATCACAAATTTACAAATATATACATATAATGCATATGTATCTATTTTTTTTAATTAACTTAACTTATATAGTTAATTTTGTGTAGAATATCAAATTGAGAGACTTATAAGGAATGTTTTTATATTTTAAAATCACCTTTACACATCTTATTAACAAATGTGTTTATCTAAGTAAACATGACAGCTTGTGGGTTCGATTCCCACATGAGGAAATGAAATATTTAATATTTTAATTTGTTGCTCTGGTGTCGAGGTTAAGCGCTGCGTCGAGTTCCGTCACTGAACACGCAATGCCTCCAGAATTCACTGGACGGTGGAAAATGGAAATCTCTTAATGGGAATAAGTTCTGATCCACCTCACTATGCACGGAATACAATGTGAAACCCAAAAATAAAAAGAATAATTTTTTTATAGAAACATTATTTTTTCCAGACTAACAACGTAACAGATGCAGAAATCAACAACAGGAACCTGGCAAAGATCAACGATGTATGCGACTCCATCAAGCAGCAACTACTGATATTAGTTGAATGGGCGAAATATATACCTGCCTTCACCGAACTACATTTGGATGATCAGGTATTTATTTATGTTCTAATAGTTTTTAATAGTTGTGTTATTGAAACTGATTTGATATTATTATTAATAGTTTTTGTAGTTTAGTTTTGTCAAAAGAAACGTAATTCTAATAAATACAAATCATATTATTATAAGGCCAAGAATGTGATGTTTGTGAAGATGTGATGTAGAAGTAAAAAAAACGCTGTAACCTCCGTCCGCATAGTCCATGCCACGAGAGGAACACGTATTTATTGTTATAAAAATATTCTGGAGGCATTCCATGTTGAGTGGCTGAACTTAACGCCGCGCCTTGTCGCGACTCCAGAGCGATGAAATGGAAATATAAATTCAAATAAATATTTTATTTTCGCTAGCGGGGATCGAACCCACAATGAGTCGCCTTTTATTTTAACTTTAAATCGTAATCTAAATTAAATTAGTATAGATAAAATACAAGGAAGAATCAATGCATATAATATGTACATTGTATATATATATATTATAAACTTTTCGAGAATAATTATTACGTTACAACATGCATATGGATTTGGGTTAAGTGACATTTAATCCTGATGTAAATTAAATTTATAAACCACATTTAATTTGTAATTTCTCGTTCTATGTAATTTAATGATAGAATAAATTAGAAGCCAATCGTGGCGCTGAGGTACAAATGTGTTACTGCAAAAGCCACAAGTTGTGGGTTCGTGGGTTTTTTCCTGGGTGCGGTAATATAATTTATTGTTATATTATAGCCAAATTACACAAAATCTTTACATAAATTATAGTCTGCGTATTATTCTGATGTATGTTTAGAATATATCATTATACAATTTTAACCAAATCTATTAGTTATAGATTATAATATATTATTGTAGTTTTGACATAAAAAGAAATAAATATCTGTCTACCCTCACAATTTTAAACATTTATAACATTAGTCAGATAGTTGTTTACGTAAGTTTAATTTTTAAGTATTTATTATGTTAATAAAAATAGTATTATGTATAATCATTTTTTTTTCTTTTTTGAAGGTGGCGCTATTGCGTGCCCACGCTGGCGAGCACCTACTTCTGGGGTGCGCGAGGCGTTCCCTTCATTTAAACGACGTGCTGTTGCTAGGCAACAACTGCATTATTGCCAAACACCATATTGGTATGTGCCATACATATGTACATATTACAGTACGGTCGCTCTGAAGTTAGCGGCAGATGGCTGCGTAGATTTGAATTTAGCATATTGTTTTCAACTTTTGATTATTTCGTTTTCTAGTTTATAATGTGCTTAAGTTTTGCTTTGAAAGACTAAATTCAAAACGGCCACGACACATCGGTCGTACCATATTGTATATGACTTAAGAACTGAACGAATTATGTAATAGTTAACTGTCACTCATTTCTTAAACCATTTATTCGTACCTAAAACCTATTTGTATTAAGCTTAAGTTACATATAGTTCAGTTATAAATTATCTGTTATTATATTTATAGATTAGTTTTATATATTTTTTTAAATTCTCGCTTTGTCTTCTCACCGAAGCCAGCAATAATTAATTCCCCAACCGCAAATCGAACCCACAGATGTCGCGTTTACAGTCACGGCGGCCTCTATACAGGCTGGAAGGGTCAGCACTCCTTTTACGGGAACGGCATATAGGGTAAAATATTTCCAACCCTTCTATTTTGAAGGTATCTTCAAGATTATAATTTTAATCAAGATACCTCAACAGTTTAAACGTAGGTTTTTTTTTCATTTCACGATGTTCATCCATATCTGTATTTCGTGTGACGTAGTTACGCATAATTAACGTAAATATTTACTACTACAAATTTTTGTAAAATAAATATTTATTCTAAAAGTTAAACAACTTTGAACTTTATCGCCAATATTTACGACTGATTTCGCAATAAGGCGTGTAGCGGTGTCCCTTTGATAAGTGCGTGCGTCGTCCTTAACAAAAAGCATTTTATTTTGTTGGAAAAAAATATTTTTAATTATTTGGGGAAAAATATATATTTTTTAAAATGATATATATAAAAAATAAAAAATATATAAAAAAAGGAGATCCAAACAACATTAGTAACTATAGACCAATAAGCCTATTACCTTCTTTATACAAACTATTTTCTTCTATAATTGAGAAAAAAATAAAAGAAACTACCGAAAAGTTTCAACCCAAAGAACAAGCAGGTTTCAGACGAGGTTTTTCCACCATTGATCACATACACTCGCTAGAAATGATAATAGAAAAATTTCAAGAGTTCAACAGACCACTATATGTTGTCCTTATTGACTATCAAAAAGCCTTCGATACTCTATTTCATTCATCCATTTGGGATGCCCTTTTTTCTCAAGAAGTGGCACTGGAGTACATAAAAGTCATAAAAAATATCTACGACAATAATACTAGCAG
>DWGR01005913.1:0-10061 GCA_018247715.1 Heliconius burneyi
TCATATTTGTATTTATTTACTATGAACATGTCTTTTACGGTTCATTATTTGACATGTCTTGACGAAGTAGAAAATAAAATAAATGTTTTAGATATTTTGTTTATGGAATGTTGATAAATAAAATCAGCTTTACGCTGTATGCCGCACACGGCACGGTAGGCAGCGGAAACCTCGCGTTAAGACACTCCGTCCCGCACTATCCGACGAATTGTGAAAAGATAAAAGAAAACGTTAAGATGACGATGTTTTTTCTTTAAATTATTAGTGGCTTTTAAAAATATGCTTGTGCATATGTAACAAGAAGCTAAAAGTGGCATTGCTCAGCTCTTGATATATTTTCAGATAAACAATAAGATTATATTTTTATTTAACCTAGATTAAATACCTATTCAAAAAAAAACCTTTTCATGTTACCGTAAAAAAAAACATTATTCGAATTAATCACGGCGTTGAGGTCTACCGCTCACGTAATGTCACGAAAATTGGGAAAAGTGAAGTGGAGTGACAAATTTAAAAATGAGTACCCCGGTAATAAAAAATATTTGGTAATTATTGAAAAAACTTAATGATTTTTTATTTTATAAGCACAGAATTTACTAAGATGTGGAGTAGCGTCCTCTCTATATTCAAGCCGACTTATGGGTTACTTCGCCCGCTTGAACTATACGAATATTTATAAAATATATTTATGAAATTCTTTGTTATTTTAGGGGCTAAATTCTAAAAAACTGTGAAAGACGGCAATACAATTAAATTTTTTATGAGTCTGCGTTTTAAATTTTATAACAAATCAGTGCTGATTCAAATTTTCTTACCTACAAACTTTCAACCTCTACTTCTTTCCTTTAATTATTCTTTAATTATTTTTATAATCCCTTCTTAGTAGGTGTCAACAATACAAAACTAAACATCTGTCCAAATTTCACGTATCTATCATCAGCGATTATGGCTGTGCGTGCGTCTTACTTCAGTCAGTGGGAATATTTCCTTTTATATATGTATAGATGAGCTCAAGTTCTTGAATAAATAATAAGCCTCTTTCGTGAAATGATAATTCTATAAAAGCTTCTTCAAATATTTGTCTAAATCTTTTTGCCGAGTAATTTAGCAAGAAAATTTATAGGTAGGGCACTAAGACTTAAAATATTTATTCAAGAGGGAGTGGAGTCGAACTTCACCAGAGACGGGGACAGAGGAGGAGGCATTATATAAAACATAACATTAGGTAATCCCTTGAAATTGTCACTTTTCATTTGTGATTAATACGATAATATTATATATATATATATATATATATATATATATAAAATACATGTATTTGTAAACATTAAAAGGAAAAGAATCATTACAAAATTTTACAAGAAACCCTTGAAGTGGCTTTTTAGCGGATCATTATAAAACAACATAAGGAAATAGGTAAATAAAATATTTTATATATTTACTAAGAATTTGCAAAAAATATATATTATAAACATCATCACACTTAAAAGTGCAAAAGTTAAATATTTTAGTTAAATTACCTTTGAAGTTCGTAAAGAGACAATTCAGATCTAAGTGAACTATATGATTCCGTCCTACGTGCCTTCCAAAATAGAAAAGCGACCTGCAAGCGCCCGTCTTGAAATTAATTAATTAATGTATGTGCTATTGTACATTTCAATTAGATTTATTAATATACTTTAAGGACATATTTCCTAGTACTTTATTCACCGCTTTGGTAGATAAATTTATAGTATTAATAGTATGTAAATGCACACAGCAGGGTAGACAGAATGTCAAGACACTCCGTTTCCCACTTTCTGCCGAATTCTGGAGATATTGCATGTTGAGTGTCAGAACTCAATGCCGCGTTTTGCCTCGACACCAGAGCGAAGAAATGGAACCACCACCTTTGTTACGCTGCGCCACGACGACCTCTAACTTGTACTTAATACTTAGTTATACTTAGTGCTATATAAAAAAGGCTATTACAATACATTTATTTACTTAGAATTAAGAATATTGCTAAGAATTGAGAGGTAGTCGAGCACAGAGGCGCAACGAATCACTCTTACAATGTCTTAAAAATTGACTGGAACGCGGGGGAATGGAGTCTAAGATTAGTTTTCCTTTGCTTACTCTGCTATATTCGGACTACTTTATTGCATAGTAAATGAGCGAGAAAAAAATTAAAGTAAATAACTATCTAGAGAAAATGTAATAATAATAATATTTTAGTCTTTTCTTTTCCATCCATGAATCAAGGTATATTGCCAGAAGAACTTAATAGATCGAATTCTATACTGTATTTGGACTCATTAGCTTTATCCTAGGATTAGCAGTTACTAATAATCATTTTAGGGTTTTTATCCACCTTTGGGTTCCGTCATCATATAAAATTTTTCTAAAGTTTTATATATTTATTTAGTCGACCTAATAAAACATATAAAAAAACCCAAAGTTCTGAAAGCATAATAAAGATTCTATTAAAGCGATTATATAATGTAAGTATATAACTTAATGGAAAAAAGCATCATAAATTACATTAGTACAACTTTTATTTGAAGTTCTATGTTTCCAGTGTGTTTATATGTACATTGTGTATATCATTAGTGTAAGAGCTTTTATTAGTGTTTAAAATAAGAGTCTGTGTTAAAAACATTAAAGCGATGAGCTTTGTTTTGAAGCTATGAATTTTGAATTCTCGTTTTCAAGAAAAGTAAAGGTTTAAGGTTTGAATTTTCTTAAGTAAAATAATTATACTACTTTATCAATGACTATATTTTACTTATACCATTTGATTTATATTACAAAATGAACACCAAAATGAATATATTATATTTTTTTTGTACAAATCGCAACGTTAAATTCCGCCACTTATTTCTTAATAATTAGGCGAAAAGTGGGTATCGGAGTGTATTAACACTATGTTCAATCTGCTTATCCTATTATTTACGGCGTAAGATTTATAAAAAGATCTTCTGTCTTCACTATAAGAACAATCTCGGCAGGATTTGATAAAAACTTGGTGCAAGCATAAATCGTTCTCCACTTTACGGCTATTCTAAAAAACAGAATTGTTGTATAACGAAACCCTACGCAATCGTCTCTATTTTTTTGGTTTCTTACACTATGTTTCTAAAAGTTATATTACATTTTTATTGGCCTCTAAAGGGTTGCGATTAGCATTGTATTTTCAAACAAAATAGTTCTCGGGCATAAAATGAGTAAAAGAGTTAATTGCTATTAAATTTAAAGTATCAAATATTGCTAGCTAAATAAAAGACAAGATGTTCACTGTTCAAGATTAAAAGGGTCAAAAGTGACAAAGGATAATTACATCGTCTTTCACATGTATAAGCAATTTTCTGTGCGCCCCGATTTGATCTTAGATTGATAGCGACATACAGTGGATTCATCAGTTCAAAGGAATATGGACCTTGCTGTAATAAGGCATTTACAAATCACATACAGGGCGTCAATCTCACGATGAAAAATGTTAGGATATTTCCGTTTCAGCTATCTCCAACCTTGCATGGAAGTTTATAATAATGTTCTTTATTATTGCTTAAGAAACTGCATTTCATATTTGAATTATTACACAGAAAATTAATTTGTGATTTAAATATTAGTATTTAAAAAAAAATCAGTTTCACGCTGTATCCCGCAAGCAGCAGGGTAGTTAGGGGGAACCTAGTGCTAAAACACAACTCATCGGCGCGCTTAGCCTCTACACAAAAGCGAAGCCACAACTGGTGTCATTCTATTCTCGTACTATTCGCGCTTTGTCTAACAAAACAAAATGAATTTTCCCCCATTCACAATTAATGACAATCGAACTGACCACGGCTTTATACTCAGACCCACTGCGCCACGACATCACCAGATGTGAACATGGATTATTTATTATAATCATTTTCCCAATTTTTTAAAATTCTGTTATATAAATAATAAAGATAAAAAGAAACAGGATAATTATAGTTATTAAAAATTTTGTTGTGCAATTAGATGAAAATTGTTTCACGAAAATTATTACGTTTTGTCGATTTATTTGCTTATTTAAGCAAAACGGCACCAAAGTGAGTTTGGCAACTTATCTAATTAGAAACGTTTGTTCGACCCTAAGAAATGGACTATTATAATACTTGTATAGTTGCAGAACAGATTTTTCTAGAATGAAAAGAACAAAACAGGCTTATACCATTTCACTTAACTACTTAGAATATTGTTTAATATGCATTTGTTTTTCCATATTAACTGCAACGTTTATTATTTTCTAAATTACAAATTTAATATTTATGATGCCATCGTGGTTGTAGAGACTGTAAGCATGAAATTTGTGGGTTTGATCCTCATTTGGGAGAAATTATTATTTTCGTTGGCTTGCACTGTCATAATGCACATTGCGGTGTTGAGTTTCGCAACACCGCATCCATATCCATAGTATTTACATATTATGTATAAATATTATGAAGACTGAATTCACATGTTACGGTTAAATAACCATCTGCAAATTAAATAAAGAAATTGTACTGTGGGTAGTTTAAAATTAATCTACCTTTGCTTTATGAAATATTAAATAGTACTAGAACAAGTAGGGTATGTAATCTTACTATATTTTACGAGCTTAATAGGGTTAAGTAAATACAAGGTTATGTAGAGTTATGTTAGTACACTAGTTTAATCAAACAACCAAATAAACTGTCTGTTTAGCTTCTTAGCCTCATTCGTGAGAGTTATTTATAATGTGCAAATTGAAAAAAAAATATAACCTTCCTTTGTTATTATATTTTTCTTAATATGTTTAATATTATAAAAACAGAACAGAACAGTTTGCAATATTGAGTAAAATTAAATATCCTTAAGTTGCCCTTTTTTGGTTAAAAGCTTATTTATATTGAAAAAGTATTCACAGACATGAAAATGCTTTCAGGTAAATAATCCATTTCGGTTTTATTATTTTTAAAAAACTTAAAAATAATATAAAGCAATTTTGTTAATAATAAATTGAAGGAGATACATTTATATTTAATATTAGATGTAGCTTAAAACTATACATTTTAATAACATTGATATATTAATGTAATATGTAATGTTATAAAAGATGAAGGCACGACAGACAGTAGGCAAGAGGAACATATTGTTAAGACACTCCGTTTCCCACTTTCCGTCCAAATTTCGTCAGTATTAAGTGGCGAAACTCCTCTTGAAGAATCACTTTCTTGCCCGTCTGTAAAAAGACTGCGTGGATATATCAATCTGAAATTAACATCAAATATTCAAGACTACAATCCGTTGAAACGTTTTTAATTAATATCTTTCTTAAAAGGTTGTTCCACACTGATAAATAAATGTATTTTTTAGAAAACATAAAAAAAATAAATGCTTGCTCGGGGGTTCGAGTCCCGCTTCGTTTCTATTTGTATACGTTTTCTAAAATATTTTGTATTCAGGCACAGGACAGGTATATATTACACGTGATAGTTATAAAATAATTATAAATTATTTCTTAAATTAACACATAAAGAAGGGTGTGACATAACAATGTTTTTTCTATACAACTAATATAATGAAGAAGACACAAAGTAAGATAGAAATAAAAAGTATTACGATGTAAAAGTAAAGTTTAATTAGTGTAAAGGTCACTTTGACTTGAATTGAATAGCTTTTCATTTCGAATGAGATGATGAAAACTAACTCCCGTAACGAGGATGGGTGTGTCAAGCTTCGGTGCTTTCTTATTATGAGCTTCGTGCCATGAATATATGAGAAGTAAAGAAAATCTAAAGAAATGTTATGAAATTTTTTCAAAGATTTCCTTTAAATAATCTGCTAGTTTTAAAGTCACAACTAAATAGTTCTGCAAAATCGAACTTTAAACTCTAAAAATAGGATATTGTTTATACAAAAGGCTTGACTATTCAGAAAAAATAGGCTTTTATTTTTATAGTAAAAATTTGGCATGTTGGTTCCTTTAGGATTACAGGGGGGCATAAAGAGAGTAATTGAGTTACACCACTATTACTATTACAAAATCAAAA
Organism: Heliconius burneyi; assembly: GCA_018247715.1. Classification (NCBI taxonomy): domain Eukaryota; kingdom Metazoa; phylum Arthropoda; class Insecta; order Lepidoptera; family Nymphalidae; genus Heliconius; species Heliconius burneyi. Next base: position 6,021 of record DWGR01005913.1, read on the forward strand.
CGTAAAAAAATATTCATTAAATAAATCAGCTTGACGCTGTATCCCGCACACAGCAGAGTAGGCAGAGGGAACCTAGTGTTAAGATACTCCGTTGTCCACTTTCCGCCGAATTCCGGAAGCAGTGCGCGTTGAGTGGAGGAACTAAACGCTACGCTTTGCCTCGACACCAGAGCGTGGACATGGAAATATAAACGTAAATTAATATTTCACTTATTCGAATGATCGAATCCACAAACAGTCGTTTTTACAGTCACAATGTATAATAAATAAGACTTCCCTCATATATTAATAAATTATTATTCGTATAGTTTTGCGCTTCAATAAATATAATACAGATATTATAACTAACTCTAGTATATGGATAGCTTAAGACGTATCTGTGTAGCTAGTTAGTCACGCTCTCGTAGCCATCCATTACACGCTCGTGATTATAATAGCAAGACGTAGCGACAAGTACGGGGAGTAATTAAAAATGCTAATAACTTTGTTATTTAGCTTAGCAATTTCTAATAAAAAATATATTTTATTATTTTATGAGGTCAGTCGTGGCTAGGGCGTGAGAGTGTGTGACTGTAAACACGACTGGTTGTGGGTTCGATCCCCACTCGAGGAAATGTGATATTTATTTAAATTTATATTTTTATTTTATCGCTCTCTTCACAAGGCAAGGAACGGCGTTGAGTTTTGCCACTCAATAACTCCTCCAGAATTCAATGGAAAATGAGTAACGGAGTGTTTTAACACTACGTTTCCTCTACTAACCCTGCTGTGCGTGGGATACTGCGTGAATGATGTAATTGTATAAATTATTTATACTGTAACTTTAACTATTAGTTATACTCTTACATTCAAATAAATTTACTTAACTATTTTTATTTGTCACATATTTCTTAAATAATAAAATGCAGTGGAAGTGAGATAACATTTGGTGCTAAAAGGAAAATTACATTTAGTGCTAAAATTTTCAAGAAAAGGTCGTTTTTGGTGACAATGTGTCACAAAAAACAGAGCATTCAGAGCATACGCATAGTGTATTTTAAATCGACACAAAATATTTTTTTGCCATAGCGCCAAAGAATATGGACGACGGACAAGAAGTATTGACCTTATAGTAAATACTTTTCAAGTCTAAAGTAAACGGGCTGCAGCAGACATTCGAGATTCTATCAAGGCGCCCCTCAAGCAAACTCCGGGCAAAATTCAATTATATTTTGATTGTTTGTTTGGTTATTGGATAAAGCAATTACTACGATACGACTCTACGCCGTGTAATGGTGCGAAATATTTCTTTGTTAATAATTTCGCTTAGGGTTTATGTGTTTGTTGCCAATTGAAAATATCTTTAGGGGCTATATAAACTGCTTAATACTCTTGAAACCTTTTATTATGACTTCTTCAATCATCGTTTCAAGCGTTTGTTCTTCATGAAAAAGTCTTTTTCTAGCTTCATGTTATCTCGCATCTATCAGAGAGGTAGACAGAGAGACACTCCGGTTCCTATTTTCCGCCGGATTCTGGAGGTATTATATGACGAGTGGCGACACCACACGTTGACTTGTAATTGTCTTCGACGTATGAAGACCGGGAAGCAGTGGGACTTAACTACATTGCGTTCAAAGCGTGAAAATACCCACCTACACCTTCTAAACCATATCTTGAATACTATATACGATGCGTTGGTGATGCCACACCAACGGCGGCTTAGCTTTTTTACCCCTATTTACAAGGGAAGGGGCAGTATTCAAAGATTCTCTAAGAATTTAAATCGATTTAATTTTTATTTGAAATCTTAAAAACAAATTGAATTCAGTCAGACAGTTGCTCTGTGCTGTGTTGTAATGGTGTTATATTCTGACGTCTTAAAAGGTATACCAACATTTTAAATGTCTCTAAGTAGTTCATACGAAGGCAGTTTATAGCTGCAAACGGCAAATTATTTTGCTGAATGAGCCATTTAGAATTGTAAGTTCGTATATTACAGCTCTTACGGTAATTTATTATAAAATTCAGCGTTAAGTCTCGCTGATACGTAGATTCATTAAATTTTCAAGTATGCAGCTAATTATGATATATGTTACTTTAAGCGAGTTTACCAACAATGTATATTTTATTTGTATATTTTGTATCTTTATTTCGAATTTCAAGACAATTTGATATACTTAATAATTTGTAAAAAAGAATTTAAAATTTAGAGTACGTGTAAATCTTAATATAATATTCTCTTTTGTTTATAAAAAACATTGAGACCAGCCGTGGCGCGGGGGCACAAGCGTGTAACTGTAAACGCCACTAGTTGTGGGTTCGATCCCCACTCGAGGAAGTGAAATATTTATTTACGTTTATATTTTAATTTCTTCGCTCTGGTGTTGACCAGAAATTAAAATATAAACCGAACCGCCTCTACAGGCAAAGTGCTGCGTTGAGCTCTGCCACTCAAAACGCAATGCCTTGAGAATTCAGCGGAAAATAGGGAACGGAGTGTCTTAACAATACGACATGATATGAAAAGTATTCTTACACTTAAAGTATGTGCAACATAAATAGGTTTTTATGAGATTTTATTATGCTTATAGGACAGATAAATATAACCAAAAAAATATACTAGAAATAATGGATAAAAGTTATATAAAATTTTATTATTTTTATTATAAAATGTTATAATTTTTTTGGCTTCATGGTGCATTCTGCGCATCGCAGGCAGGCAGAGATTACCAATTAAGACACACTCATTTGCCACTTCTATGATGAACGACGGAACTTAATGCGTTTTGCCTTATCGTCAGAACGACGAAATGAAAATATTAAATATTTCAGTCATGCTTGTACCTCTGCGCCACGACTGTCTTAAAGTTAGAGCAATTACTCTCATTCTTTGTCTCGCAACAGTATAGAAAGATAGAATTAAATATTATTCTCTTAAGATATTCTGTTCTCCATTTCTGATCATTGCGATATTGCGTATTGAATGGCGGGACTAAACATCTCATTGCATCGCATCTTTATATTATCCAAACTTCAAAATGAAAACAACAAAGGAATAAGGAATTGTGCTAAGTAACTGGCAAATATGAAATTTAAATGTTCTGCAAAACACCATTTATTCAGCAATCTGTAAAATAATTAAGCTTGAAATATGCTAATCATAAATCCTTTTTGGAATTTAAATGACGCTAATGACATTATATATGGGGCACAATTAATTATAAAATGTGGGTAGGTTGCTAACGTTGACGTAAAGATTTTGGCGTTACTTGTTTCGTCCATCATTTGTTGTAAGTAGGTATGTAATTTGTTTTTTCTCTTTAACGTCTGGCCCAGTTTTAATAGTTTATTTCATCATGAAAGTAGCTTTCTAGTAAACCAATGGAGTCATATAATGTAAATAGTACTTGACATAGCTTGTAGCACTTGGTATAGAAAAGCAGCTTGGGGTAGCAGAGTAGGCTGAGGGAACCCAGTAATAAGTCAGTCCGTTCCTCACGCACCGCTCACTTTCGAGAAGTTGTGTGTTGATTGATAACCACCAACACTAACTCACTCCATGCTTTCCCTTATTGCCGAAGGGTGAAAATGAACAGTATTTATTACTAGAGGGAATCGAAATCAGAATCGTAGCGTTTATAGTCGGACGATGCGCCACGATGGCCGTTAAATATAAAATTTATTATATTTTATTATTGTAATTACGTGCATGTGTAGGAAATTGCTAAGAAATTGTAGGGTTTTATTATAAAACTAGCGACCCGCTTGCGACTTTGCCCACTTAATATATACTGCACTATTATTGATTTTCTCTTCTGATCCTCATATTATTGATTTTCACAACATTATTATTTTAAAGACAATATCCATATGTTCATAGCTAAAGTTTCAGTTAATTCAATAAAATACCTATTTTGTAGCAATATCGTAAAATGTCATTATTTATATTGACATATTTTTTTTATATATGAACCCATTGAAATAAAACAAACATTAAATATTAAGGGAAGCTTGCCAAAATATAAAAGTGAAAATTTTTATTTAAATAGGTTAAGCCGT
>DWGR01005914.1:0-10061 GCA_018247715.1 Heliconius burneyi
GACGTTCACGCTTGGCCGGTGCTTGTAGTTGGTGAAAACTGATTCAGCGGTGATTCCTCTGTGAATACCGCCCGTGTGAAACCAGACAGAAATGAATACCTATTACTGACTCCATTATATCGTTATAGCAGAGTTAATTAGAGTTTAGTGTTATAATTGTGGTTTGTGAGCTGAGCTTTGGAAATAAGGAAATATGATTGTTTCACGTCCAGAGGCCAGTGTGGGCCCACCCCACTGTGGGCAGAAGTGTGTAACTGTAAAGGCGGCTGGTTGTAGATTCGATATTCAGATTGAGGGTATAAAATATTAAAAAATATCATTTCTTCATTTACAACGAGTTTAACCGCGGCTTTGAGTTTTGCCACTCAACAATATCTTCAGAACTCGGTGGAAAATGCGATATATATCTTAATTGGGACCGCAGTATCTTAACACAGGTAACCAGCTTCTCTCTGCATACCCTGCTGTGCTGCTAGTCAAAAGCAAGCTATGCGACATAAGGTGATTCATACAAACTTCAATCTCAAGAACTGCACACATACATGTTACCATATCCACAGATCTGATCAGAACAGCTAGTAAAACAGTCAAAATTAACAAAAACAACACTTACAAGTAAGACCTTTTATTTGACCTTAACAGGATATTTCAGCAATCCTCTAAGTCTCTGGTTTATCTACTGATACCCCTATGTATGTCCTGAGATAGCGTGAAGCTAAAAAAATATCGAAGTAAGATGAATCTTACGAACTCTGTACCCCTGAACTGTACACCTACAGGTTACCTTACCCACATAACTAACTCATAAATTCAACACTAAGAACTAAGAACCTTTTATTTCACCTTAACAGGACATTTCAGCAATTCTCCAACTCTCCGGATAAGATCAGAACATGGATTCTTAGCTATTGTTAGGTAAATTGTATCACATTTGCGGATGACACGCGGCGGGACGAGATGCACGGCGGCTATAACAGTAAATCTGAGTCGTGCGCGGTCGCTACAGGAATACTAATGCATATTTGAGTACTGTTTCCATGGATTCGGTATGATAGATATATATTGTTTTCAGATTCACGCTGTATCACGCATATAGGAGGATAGGTCGGGAATCTAGTGTTAAGACACTCCGTTTCGTACGTGATTTTCGATGTATTGTGTGTTGAGTGGCGGAATTAAGCTTGGCGGCGTAGTAATAGAAATATACATTTAAATAAATATTTCATTTCCTTGAGTGGGAATCGAATCCACAACGTATCGATTTTATAGTCACAACTTGTGCCCCTGCGCCACGACTGGCCTCAAATATATTTTATTATATTTTACATAATGTTACTCTTTTAACATAAAATTTGTAATAGCAAAAGTGATACCTGTCTTATTGCTTTATATCAATTGTAAAAATATATTATAGGCTTTAAGTCGTCATGACATACTATATCATAGATTTATCAAAAACTACTGCATTTTTTTATGATTGATGATGATGGTGACGGTGATTATTCTCTTAATATCTAAATTTTTTGGAAAAACTTGCTTCTTATTAAATGAAATATAATATTTTACGGAAAATGTACAAAAATAATGCTTTTTCACATATCATGGTAGTTATCTAGGAAGCTTGCACACTTCTTTCTAGTCTTGTTTCTACCTCGAGCGGAACGGGCTCATTAAGGACTACGATGAACTCGCAGGAATAAACTGCATACTTGTATTACCAATAAATAGTCGGGCGGATGAAACCGAGCTAGCAAAAAGAGTTAAAATGAGTTCGTGCAGTTCTGGAAGCTAGGTTCTAGGTTCGAAGCAAAGGAATTGCTACTAACTCCTTCTTCTCCTTCCAAAAAAACATTTTTATTTAAAAAGAGTCCGTCCCGGCTAAACATTTCCCACTCGTTCCTCTTAAGCGGTGGCTCCGGCCTGAATTAGACATTTGTATTGAGTGGCGGAGATCATCGCCGGCTTATGTCTTACAAGACATGGAAGAGCGAAGAAATATTTAGGTATATTAACTAAACATTTAAAAGAAGATAAGTAACAATGGATACCAACATTTTTCATAGACGACCTAAGAGTATACGAATATCGTGTTTTACAAAAATTACCGTGGACAGCCGGAATATGAGATACGAGTATAATGTAATTCGTACATACTTTGCCAAAGTTGTTAAGTATAACTTATTATTGCTGAAAGCTCAGCAAGCTTAGATTTTATTGAAATAAATTTTATTCGTTAAATATATCTACGTTTTCATGATCAGCTTCACGCTGTATCCCGCACGCAGGGTAGGCGGAGGCAACCTAGTGTTAAGACACTCCGTTCCGCATTGGGTGTTGCGTGCCAAAGCCCAACGCCGCGCTTTTCCTCGACACCAGAGCGAAGAAATGGAAATATAAACGTCAATAAATAATTCACTTCCTCGGTGGGGATCGAACCCGCAACCGTCGCGTTACAGTCACATCCTTGTACCGCTGCGCCACGACGGTCTCAGTACGTTTTATTAGTAAGAAATTGTAATTTAAATTATTATCTTTTGTTTTCTTTTTCTCTTAGTATAAAATATATTTTTTTATATTATTAAATGTCACAAGTTCGCATCAAGTTCGTCGTGGCGCAATGGTACAAAAATGCGATTGTAAGCGCGATGTAAATAATAACTTCCATTCCTTGCTCTGGTAAGGCGGAAAGAATTCAGCGGAAAGTAGGGAACAGAAGTATCTTAATGAGAAAGGAATGTTAACTAGGTGCCCAGGTTCCCTCAGCCTACCAAGTATAACATACTCTTTTACTTACTAGTCATTTATGTTATGCTGGTATTTTTTTTCATTTTTTTAAATAACATAATAACTTATACATAGAAATTATTTTTATATTACAGTAGTTTTTCAGGAGGGCTCATTTGGTCCAATCAGCTTTTATTTATAGAGTAAGTGAGCTCGTCGAGTGTGCGTAATCTCGAGTCAGTCTAAACTCTGGCAGTCTGAAAGCCGTCTCCTTTGATATACCTACGAGTGATTCCGTCTTGATTTATATTAATAGTACTATTGATGGAAATATAATAATAAAACTACTTATTTGTGTTTAATGATATACCGGTATTCGTTTTGATTTTTTTAATGTAGGGCTTTTTAGGGCGATAGTTGTCAGTTTAATTTGCTTATTTTTATTATAATAGGTATAAAGAATTGGTATTTTCTTAAAAGCCAAAGGCTTAACATAGAAGAAAATGTATTGATTGTCTTAAAGATATTTTTTATAATATAATTTTTTTTCTACTAAAGTATTCAAAGAAAAGTATTTATAAATCTCACTTGACAGCTGAGCTGACAAAAATGCATCATACTTCCTTTTAAACTGTTACACGACTTAATCGCACTTCGTTTTGGTGATATTTTTAAAATGTACTTTAACAAAGAAAAATCACACTTAATCACTAATAACAATATTTGAAAGCTTTATTTATATATTCCTGCACTACTCATCACTAGATGGCGCTAGTAGTCGCTCACATCAGTTTCAGTTAAAAGCTCTCAAGGTACTAAGACAATTTCAATATCTTTTTAATAAACTGTAGTGGCGAAGGGTCATAAGCGTGTCAGTCACACGCTGTACGCGACAGGTTATGGATTCGATTGCAATCCGAGGAATATTTAATATTTTTATTTCTTCGCTCTGGTGTCCAGGCGAAGCGCGGCGTTGAGTCCTGCTAAAGCGTCCAGAATTCGGCGGAGTTGGGAGTGGAGTGTCTTAACACTAGGTTACCTCTGCCTGCCCTGCTGCAAGCGGTATCCAACTGAAAAAAATATATATAAAAGGATATATTTCTTGTTTTTGGTACCTACGAAATAGAAGACAAATCATATAACCTCAAATACTCCATAATTTCAAAACAATACAGCATTCAGAAGCAAGATGAACGTGATTCAGAATACTCATAGCATTACGTATCTCGATACATAATCTTACATTTAAACGAAGCTAATATATTACTAGCGTTTGGTTGTTCGTGTATTCTTCTTATATTGTGATAGAAGAAATGGATGTGGTTATGCAATTATTTTAATATATATATATATATATATATATATATATATATATATATATAATTTATATATATATATAATATAATTTTTATATATTTAGTATTATACAAATACACTAAAATTTATTAAATAAAAAATTACAAAAATTTTATTGAGGAGAGTCACGGCGCATAAGCGTGGGAATGTAAACGATATAGGTTGTGGGTTCAATTCCCATGCGCGGCATTGATTTCCGCCATTCAGCAGGTATCCAGAACTCAGAAAGAAAAAAGTGAGGAACGGAGTGTCTTAACACTAAGTTTCCAGGTTCCCTCTGCCTACGCTGCTATGTGCGGGATACAGCGTGAAGCGAAAAAATCTAAAAGCATAGTATTCCCGTGACTTCTAGCCATGTTTGCTCTTAGCAAATGTAGCTATAAAATACATTGTAATTAACCTATTTAAGTCGAATTATTTAATGACTGCATTATATTGTGATTGTACGTCGTGGCGCAGGGGCACAGAGTGTGACTGTAAACCGATTGGTTGTGGATTTGATTTCTTTGCTCTTGTATCGAGGCAAGGGATGGAGTTGAGTTCCGCCACTCAACACGCAATGCCTCCAGAATTCATCAATATAAGCTTTTGTAAATCCCGGTTATTTCGGCTATTTCTGCGGCTGCCCTCTATGTGTGTGACTGCCAACGCGACTGGTTGTGGGTTCGATACTCATTCGAGGAAATATTAAGCATATTAATTTTTCACTCTGGCGTCGAGGCAAAGCGCGGCGTTGAGCAATGCCTTCAGAATTCGGCTTAGAATCGGCAACTGATTATTAACACTAGGTAACTTCTGCAGATTGCTGAATGCGGGATACAGCGTGAATATTTAAATGATAGGTATTTTAAGAAACTGATTAAGTAAAGAATAATGAATAACAATGACTGAATCATTCGGATCATCAATATAAGTAGTGGCTCGTATAAATCCCGGTTATTTCTGTTATTTCTGCGTACGCGCCGCCCTCGATTTGTATGCGATGACTCTTATTTATAAGCAACATATTATTGTAATGAAGAATTATTTAGGAAGTAGAAGATGTTTTAAAATTTAAATGTTATGCTATTTTTAATTTGCTGGAGATTAGTTTTGAGTATTTTTTTATATCGCCGTGCTTAGCCTCGACTCCAGAGGGAAGTATATAAAATTTCCTTCTAGAGTCGAGGCTATAGCTTCACGCTATATCATGTACAAGCAGGGTAGGAACCTAGTGTTCAGACACTTTGCTTCCCACTTTCTGTCGAATTGTGAAGGCATTGCGTGTTGGGTGGCCGAACTCAAAGCCGCGCTTTGCCTCGACACCAGAGCGATGAAATGGAAATATAAACGAAAATAAATATTTCACTTCCTCGAGTGGACATCGAACACACAACCGTCGCGTTACAATCATACCCTTGTGCCGCTGCACCAGGACGGCCTCTATTGAAAATGGAAATATTTCATTTTCTCGAGTGGGAATCGAACTCCAAACCTGTCGCGTTTACTGTTAAACTTAATGAATGCCACGAATGGCCTCGTTGATATTTTAAAAAAATGTATATATTTAATACTTATTCTCGTTGTTATCATTATCCTTAGTTAGTTTAACGCCAGGATGTGATCGCAGATAATAAAATTACTCTTGATACGGTAATAAATTTGCTAAGTTCCTTCAATGGGAAATTCCCAAGCTTTTTTTTTATAATTTATGCAATTAACTGTATTTATATCGTTTGTGTAATAACGTAATTTACTAATTAATTTATATAATATTTTTAAAAATAAATTTGTAAGTATTTATATGTAATACCTAAAATAAAAAAAGTCAGATTCACGCTTTATCCCGCACATAGAACATAGTGTTAAGACACTCCGTTCCCCACTTTCTGCTGAATTCTGGAGGCATTGCGTGTTGAGTGGCAGAACTCAATGCCGCGCTTTGCCTCGACACCAGAACGAAGAAATGTAAATATAAACAAACGTAAGTAAATATTTCACTTCCTCGAGTGGGGATCGAACCCACAACCGTCGCGTTACAGTCACAACCTTGTGCTGCTGCGAGTCGGGCACGGAGTGTCGTTGGCTTGTAATGTAATGAAATAAAAAAAAAAACTTATTCATCTGTGTTCGAGCCGAACTTGAAACTGTCGCACACTGTTAGAGTGAAGCAATTATGACGTCATAATTTTTCTAATAATAATTACAAAGACAATCTGAACTACATAATAACTTTAATCGAACCTGTACCTATCAAGCTCAATATTTTAAAAATTTCGCCAGTACTATCTTTCAATTGGCGTTCAATAAAAAAAAACTGTTAGTGGACCTCCACTAACTCGTTCGGCTCCCCCGCGGACCGTGGGAACTGAGGCACGTGTGGCTCTCGCACTGCCGACCTCCAGCTTGTGGAGACATGTTCGCGAATTTAAGATGATTACTGGACTTACTTCATTTGGAAGTGTGTTGTATAGAAGTAGAAGAAGTTAAAGAAGTTGAAGACTTAAAGGATTCTTTTGAATGAATGTTGAATAGATAGAATTTTATTGGTAGAAAATTAGAAATAGGGTGTAAAGATACTAGATACCTTACTAGGTTCCGCCTGGATATCCTGTTACAACCGGGATACAGCGTGAACCTAATAAATATGTTTTATATAAAAAAAATATTCTTATTTACTTATAAAATGTAAACGTTTTACCGGTTTGATAAGACAAAGTGCGTTTGTTGGAATCCTCTATATGTATAACTACTATTAGTGGAGTATATGATCGAGTTTTTGGTTTCAAATCAGTCTATTCGTGTCCACTGGATATAGGCTTTCCCCATGGAGCGCCAGAGCTCCCGATCCGTTTTCCACATCCAGTCGAAGCCAGCAACCTTCTTCAGGTCCTTTTACCAGGCATTTTACCATATCTAAAATCCCCTTTAAGCGTGACGTATTGTATTAACGAAAATATATCATCATTAAAACAACTTGTTTCCATTTAAAATGAAATCAAAACACTCTAAACTATTTAAAACACACAAAAACAATATATCAATACAAAATTATAATACAAAACCCATACTTAAACAAAACATTTTAATTACTACAGAATCAAACGCCGGCGTGGGGCATCGACCTGACTGAAATAGTCAACCTTGACCGCGCTGACCTGTTTACGCGGCTCCTTGGGACACGCGAACTGTGCATATGGGGTGCTTATGGGGTTTCAAAGGTTAGATATACGAAAATTTGTTGGTAGATATTTATTAGAAAAGACGATAAAACACATGTATGTCACACTCTCGTTCTTCTATCATTCGAAGAATTCTGGAGGCATTGCGTATTGTGTGGTTGAACTTAACGCTGCTTTGCAAAAACCAAAGAGAAGAAATGGAAATGTTAAATATTTTTAGTTCCTCGAATGGAAATCGGGAATTTATTAGAATTTTGTCTTTCAGGTAAAACATAATGGCGTTGAGTTAAGCAAATTTGTGTGAAAGATACTAGAATCTCTCTGCACCTTGCTATACGCAGAATAACGCGTGAGATTTGAAAAAGAGTAAGATTTTGAATTCATTTTAATTTATTTCAAAAATACAACTTCAATACATTTTTTAAAATAAATTGTATTATCCTAAACGCCTCAAGAAATTATATGGGTTCAAATTTCGATAGCTTACTTAATTTATTTCTGAAAGCTCTCACGCTTTTTGTCACGCGACGAGCCATGTGCACGTTGCTTTGTCTTTTTTCTTAAAGCTATAAAATTAATTAGAGAACTCTCTCATCATAACATGTTTGGACATGTTCGGTTATGAAATAGAAGACTTACAGAAAACTTATTAAAATGGTTGCGGGTTCGATTACGCTTAATTCAAAATATTAATGCATTAATTTGGCAGTTATATCCGGTTCCGGTTTTTGTTATATAAATTTAGTATAAAATTTACTAGATCTATATATAAGTATTGAGGCTGTGATGACGCAGTGGCACAGGGGTGTGACGGTAACACTACGGCTGTGAGTTCGATCTCCACTCCAGGAAGTAAAATATTTACGTTTATATTTCCATTTCTTCGCTCTGGTGTCGAGCTAAAGTACGGCATTGAGTTCTACCACTCAACACGCAATGCCTCCAGAATTCGGCAGAAAGAGGGGAACGGAGTTGCTTAACACTAGGGTTACTCTGTCTAACATGCTGTATGCGGGATACAGCGTGAAACTGATTATAACATATATAAGTAAATGTTGTGATTAGCCTCTAAATTACTCTTTTTATATATGACTTAGACCTCCGGTATTGATCAAAACTTATCTAGTATTCGCCGCCGTTTTTTGTCAAATATCCTCGGCATTGTGACGTTCAAAGAAAAACATGCAAATTTAGATATTTTATGTCCCATCACGTTTACCGGTGGATCTTTTTTTCTATTGAATAAAAATAGACAAAATGATACCAAGACTTGGAGAAGTGTAAAATTGTTAAAAAAATACAGTTTCGGTATAAAATAATCAATCAGATGAACCTGGGGAAAGCAGTCATATTTTTGAATCAGATGCTTTTCTGCTGCGCCACACTTATCTCTTAGATATAGAGATCGCAGCTTGAGTGTTCAAAGAGAGTTGAGAACTTAGCTGTTATTTTTGACATTCTATTATGAATACCACAAGCTTGTGGGATTAGAAACGTTTGATAATTTCGTTTTTAATTGTTGATTAAGTGAATATTCACAGTAGTATAGTAAAAAAATCAGCTTCATGCTGTATCTCGCACACAACAGGGTAGGCAGAGGGAACCTAGTGTTCAGACACTCTGGCAACCCACAGGCGTTGCGTTACAGTCACATGCTTGTGTCCTGCGCCACGACGACCTTGTAATTTTAATTTTTAATCTTCTCATTGTAGTACCGATAATAACAGATGTATTCAAAAATATAATAACAATTTAAATAAAATAAATCAAATAAGTCTATCAGCTTCACGCTGTATCCCGCACACAGCAGGGTAGGCAGAGGGAATATAATGTAAGCACACTCCGTTTCCAACTTTCCGCTAAATTCTGGAGGCATTGCTGAGTACTGGAACTCAACGCCGCGCTTTTGCCTCGATACCAGAGCGAAGAAATCGAAATATAAACGTAAATAAATATTTCACTTCCTCGAGTGGGGATCGAACCCACAACCGTCGCGTTACAGTCACACCCTTGTGTCACTGCGCCACGACGGCCTCAAATTACAATTTCATTTTCAATAACGAATTGTGATTGTAAATTTGATATAAACATCTGTTCAAGTTTTATCGCTTCATCTAAACAGGATTCCATACTTAGTACATTGTGCAACATTACGCAAAGTCTCTCTCCGCCATTGTGCATCACGTGGCTAGCTTATTAGCGAATTAACGAATTTGCTATCGTTGTATTGGTAAAGAGTTACAAAGGTATAGAAAGGTATATTGAAATAATTTCTTTTTAGATTCACGCACAAAGACTTTCAATTCTGAAAGCATTTTGTGTTGAATGATGGAATGACGCCGCGATATGCCTTATTACCAGAGAAATAAATTATAAAAATAAATATTTTAGTCACAATCCACAACTTTTTCAGTCATAGCTTGTGTCCCTGCGCCACGACTGGCTTCAATATAATTTATTGATTTTACCTAACATATTTTATTATTAACTTTTAATATAACGAGATTTCATAAATAGTGTTAAGCAAATAGAAAATTACCTATCTACGACATTTTTACATCTATCACCAATTCTCCACTCGTATAACATGATAAATATCCATGGCAGTTCCCATGTATTCATCAATGGACGTAATCCTCGCTGTTGCCTCTCCATCACGTACTGGCTCTTCGTACGAGTACGAGTCACCAGCCAATGTTTTATAACCGTTAATAATAGTTTACATATTGTCGACTTTTGTTATGCCGTAAATTAATGTCTTTAGTGTCATTTAAAAAATGTTGTAAAATTGTTTTGAATCAATGTAAGCATATTAATATA
>DWGR01005915.1:0-10060 GCA_018247715.1 Heliconius burneyi
CGAGTTCCACCAATTAACACGGAAGGTCGCGTACACTGGGCAGGAAGTGTAGAACGGAATGTTGCACTAGGTTTGACCCGTTGTCTGCCTATCCTGCTTCCTGGTATGTGTTCCTTTTTTTTTGAGGCAAGACGCAACTTTGATTTCCGCCACTTGTAGCTTCTCTGGTGTTGCACGGGGTCGTGGGCGGCGGTGATCACTTACCTTCAGGGGACCCGAACGCTCGTTTGGCTTGTCCTTTTACCATAAAAAAAAATCAACACGCAGTCACCTCAAAAGACAGCTGAGTGGCTTAACACTAAGCTTCCTCTGCCTACCCTGCCACAAATGGGATACAGAGTGAAGCTGGAAAAAATAATAATCATAATTGAGTAGTATCCAAAGGCAAATAAATACTTATCTGTAAATACATAAAATAAATGAATGTGAAATACATTTTTTTCCTTTATATCACAGTGATTTTATAAAAACATATATTATGATTCTACAATATAAGTTACTTGTGCGAACATACATGCAGTGCTATGTAAACATTTGTTTACTCAATGTACGCAAAGTCGTAAAGTCTCGCCAGCTTCAGTTAAAACTGTCGTTACTTTTAAAATGTTCCGCTATTTTGTTGCATTCATTCTAACCTGTATTGTTCCAAATGTTCAGAAATAAATGTATAGTTTTAAGTAGTTTTTATACGAGCGCTATGTTATACCAACAAATAATTTATAATATTGCATTTTGCGGCGTTAAGTTCCGCCACTCAACCCACAACGCCTTTAGAATTCGGTGTACGAGCGGAAGTGCCTTAATAGGAACGGAGTGTCCTACCACTAAAAATATTATGTTACTAGTATTAAATAATTAAATACATATATAGTATATATGTACATCTAAAATGCATCATAAAATAACATCTATTGTACCATCCGTAGGAACCCCGTTACATAAAACCTATTTGCAGGATAGGTACTTCAATCCCTGTTTCCTAGAGAGTCCCTAAGCCGGATCTGAATGGATAATCCAGACGAGGAACACGATACTAACAAGGACTTAGCCGGGATAGTTAGACGGTATTATTTAATTGTTAATTATAAAGTTGGGGTGCTGAATTATTTGCTAATTTGTATAATATTTATGTATTAAAAAATATTTTGTAAAAAAAATGTGCAGGGTATATATGAATACAATGTTTTTTATAACGAAATCAAATGAATCGACAGATATTAATATAGTCATAGTTATACAAGATAATATATTTATTTATTTTCATTAGAAATGAAGGAGAACGTGCTCAGCTGGTTTAAGTGAAATGAATGAATGACGAAAGAATGGCAAAAAAGATCTATGATTGAAAAGTGAGCGGTAAGAGACGTACAGGGAGACCTCGGTAGACCTTCGAAAATTATTTTCTTACTTTTTGGTTTGTTGTTAGAAGTCGGATTTTCTTTTTCTTAAAAATTAATTTTTAAGAAAAAGAAAATCTAGTTTTCTAATAAAACATATATTAGAAAAGAATATATGTACTAATTCACATTTATAATATTATTATGATGTACATATTATATACAGCTTAATATAAGTAGAAAATACTGTATAATTCACGATCTAATTGCGGATGGTTCACGTAGAAATATACGAGTATATTATATATATTACGTATATTCCAATGAATATTTCTTTTCTAAAGAGCCCAAAATTTACAATAGCTAAGAATATCTTTGAAAAATATTTAACAATATTCCAGCTTGTATCAATCAAGAGATAATAAATACAGTGCAGAATTTCTAACTTCAATAGTTGAAGTCACTGCAGAATTCCTTGTGTCAAGAGAATGCCAATAACTTGCGGAAGATGTTTGATGAAATTACCTAAGTTTCAAGGAGGTGCCTTTGGATTTGAATATTCCTTCTAATATTTTTATAATAAGAATAAGACACACATTTTAATTAATTTAGAAATACGTTGTGATATCTATGGAGAACGTTTTCTAGAATAAAAGATTTTTTTTCAGCTTCACGTCGTATCCCGTATATAGGATAGGCAGAGGGAAGCTTATATTAAGATACTCCTATTCCCACTTTCCGCTGAATTTTGGAGGCATTGCATGTTGAATGGCGGAACTCAACGCCGCGCTTGAGTTATCATTGCTACCAGAGTTAAGTAATGAAAATATATATAAATAATATTTAATAAAATATATAGAGTGTGAATATTCAAAATGGCGTTCATTCATTTATTTAAATGTTGCAGCCTCGCAGCAACTACGCAAATTGTTTGTGGTTTTAATTAATAATTCCAAAGCACTACCTTTATTACCTCGTCATAAAAACAGATAGCTCATCAAATTGTAGGACGTGTATATAAACGTTTTGAATTATTTTATATATGAGTTAAATTTTCAGTTTCTACCGGACGATACGACCACCTCTTATGACAAAAAATGTCATTTTTAGGTATAAGAGGTGGTCGTATCGATCCAGTTCAGAGGTATTTTAATATTTCCGGCAAGAAGACAAAGCCTAGCGTTGAGCTCCATTACTAAATACACAATATCACAAAAAAATGGGAACAGAATGTAAGTCATTCTGTTCCCATTCAGTAGGTTCAGTGCAGTAGGTTCTCTCTGCCTACCCTACTATACACAGGATACAGCGAAGATAACATCGTATATATAAATTATTTAGTAACTTACACCTTCTTTAAGACATTTTTTTTAGCTTCACGCTGTATCCCGCACATAGCAGGGTAGACAGAGGGAACCTAGTGTTAAGTCACTCCGTTCCCTACTTTCTGCCAAGTTCTAGAGGCAATGGGTGTTGAGTGGCAGAACTCAACGCCGCGCAACAAAACAATATTGATTAGTACTATAAGATTTTCACAACATCTGTTGCTGAGCTTCAACTGTAAAAGTCTTTTGAGACATTTGAAACGTGCTTGGAATATGACAGAACTCCCGACAGCTGATGTAGACTGTAAGTGACGTTTATAGTAGAAACTAGCTACAATGTACATTTTACGTAAGGTTTATTTCTTGTACGAGTACACTTTAGTTAGTTTTAAGCTTTGATTTAGAAAGTTATACTAATAATTGTGATACTTCACTCTTGTATTTCAGTTTGTTACTGTCGAACATTGTTGTTATTATATATGTATTTAAAATGCCAATATTTCTTAAAGTACTTGAAAATGAAAAAAATAACAGAGAGAACCTAGTGTATACTCCGTTCTCCACTTTACCCCGAATTCAGAAAGCATTGCGTATTGAGTGGCGGAACTCTACGCCGCGATTTGCCTTCATACCAGAGCGAAGAAATGAAAATACCAATTTAAATAATGGTGATGGAATCCACAAAAAGTCGCGTTTACAGTCACGTTGTGCCCTTGCGCCACGACCGCCCCGTCTCTAAATGGATACTGCAATATCAAATTGTAATTAAGATGCATAATAAAATGTAAATGTATGTAAATGTACAGTGTACACCTTGTGACATCGAAAAGGTTACCCATTCTCAATAAAAGTTCCTACCGTTGATAAAGATATTACTTGATAGTAGAAATATATTACAATGTCAACGATTCGAAAGATATACGATAATATATAGATAGATATACATACTTAAAAAGATTCCGACGAATTGAGAACTACCTTTTTTCGGAAAATCGGTTAAGAAGTATTTCATAGACTTTTTTTGTAACTACTTGTATTATAGAGGCTAGTCATGGCGCAGTGGCACAAGCGTGTGATTGTAAATACGACAGGCTGTGGGTCGATACCCACTCGAGGTAATGAAACTTTTTTTTTCACTTTGGTGTGTAGGCAAAGTAGGGCAACACGCAACGTTTCTAGAATTCGGCGCAAAATGAGGAATGGAGTTTCTTAAATGTAAGTTCTCTCTGCCTCCTCCTCCTGCCAGCTGCTTGGAGGATACAGCGTGAGTCTAAGAAATACAAATATTATAATTTTATGTTGCACTAGCTGACCCGGGGAACTTCGTGCCGCCTAACAGTCATTCTTTCTCAAATATAAGCTTTTTGAAAACGTTAAATACTTAGATATATCTTTTGATAGAGTGAAGCAATTGCAATGAAATAAAAACTGAAACCTAGTTTGTTACTTGCAATTTTTTTTGTATAAAAGTTGCTTAATTTTGTTGTGTACTTTTTACGTCATACGTGTTCACATAAACAGACAAACAGACAAAAATTCCAAAAATGCTGGAAATGGATTCTGTTAGTTGTATCATCCTGGCATATTTTTTTAAATACTTTCAATGTACAGAAACGACTTTTCTACAGAATTATTGATAAGTATAGATTACATTATAATATACTCGCATTTTTGAGTAATTTTAGTGGACCAGAAGAAAACCTCAGTTTAAGCTTAAATTTATTTCTAAAAGACAATAGATTAAAACGAGATATACATATATGATATCCCATTTCACAATAGAACTAGGCTGTATAATAAAATCTGTTGTAACTCTCGTAGCACAGAACCGGCTTTTATAGATAAGCTTCCAATATAATCGAAGCTTAAGTAAGAGGTTTTACTCCTTAATGGAATGTTTGCCGCATATAAGGCTATTTCAAATCCTTAAGATTTGTATTAAATAGGTATATATTAATTGTCTTATGTATTGATTTTGAATGTTTTCATTAAAAATTGTATCCAATTGATTCTTTCCATTTTAGCAAAGTTATAAATAATAATATAAAAACCACGCAAAGCAGTATGTCTGTATATTTTCTGATACATACAACACACAATCGCAACTCGCAACAAATAAAATATTTTCTATAATATAAAACGATTCTCCCTTTTGTCTTAAGTTTTCTTTCAATTGCATCAAATAGAAGTATGAACGTAATATAAATTAAAATACAAGTAACAATACATTTTAAATGGTTTAATTAAATATTTCGAAGAGATAATATAGCGAAGCCACCTTATATTTGGAAAGGTTAATTAATATTTGAGTGAGTCTCTGTCAGCGTAATAACGGACGTCTATAGGCAAAATGAAATTATGCAAATATAGATATTATCTTGCTTAGGATTTTATTTATAAACGTCTTTACTTGACGTAATGTACAAAATAGATGTTTTCATAAAAATCGACTGGTTGTGGGTTCGATCCCCACTCGAAGAAGTGAAAAAATAATTGTTTACATTTATTTATATTTCCATTTTCTTCGCTCTGGTGTCGAGGCAAAGCGCGGTGTTGAGTTCTGCCACACAACACGCAATGCCTCCAAAACTCGGCAGAACGTGCGGAACGGAGTGTCTTTACAATAGGTTCCCTCTGTCTACCCTGCTATGTGCGGGATATAGCGTGAAGCTAAAAAAATAATAATTATAATTAGGATAAAATGATTCATACAGTTTTTTTTTCTTATCTGTGGCCTTGTTGTCGGACAATTACATTCTAAATATAAAATCTCTAACGGTAGCAACTTACACCAGACATTACATGACATTACAATGACATTATTAATTTAAAAATCGGGCATAAACTGTTTTAGATACCTAAGCATTTAAAATTACTACATTTTTCATTTTAATTCGTTTATAAATAGCTATTTTACAGTACAATAAAAGTAGGTAAGAGCGTGGTCAGGCTTGAATTTAATATCGCTGAATAACACGAGCTGCAGTTACGCTATAATGCATTTTCTCATATTCTCAAGTACCTACTTATGCTTCATAAACGATTTATTCTTGAACAAACAGCAAAATTAGGGAATTCTTTAATATGTCTTTGAGAAAATATTCATCTTTCTTTGAATAAATTCTAATGCAATTTGTTTTAGGTTCCCGAAAATTAAGGATAATAAAGGAAAAAGTATTTAATTATGTAGCAGTGTCACCGTGGGACTTGCCAAGGAGCGGTGTTGAGCACCGCCAATTAACACGCAATGCCTCGAAAATTTGGCAGAAAGTGGGGAATGGAGTGTCTTAACACTAGGTTCCCTCTGCCTTTATAACGCTTACAGTCAATAACTACGTAGTGTACGAGTACAATAATATCTTGTTTGTTTTAGGTGAGTACCTGACCTAGTTCTATATAACTTAAAACTAGTTTTAAGCTTGTTTTAAAATAGCAAATTACAAAACTATAGCATGTCGAATAGCCCATTTCACTCACGGCTACTCATATTCCTTCTTGAGATGAGCAGCATCCGTAGCAATAAACTGATCGTAAACAAAACGAAATTTTACATTTTCTCATGTTGACAGCGTTAAGGCGTGACTAGCAACTGTCGGAAATATATTTAAAATAAATCAGCTTCACGCTGTATCTCCCATACAGCTTGGTAGGCAAAGGGAATATAATAACCCTCCGTTGTCCATTTTTTACTATTTTTTTCGAGACGACGCGTGTTGAGTGGCGGAACTTAACGCCGAGCTTTTTGCATTTAAGCCAGAGCGAATGAATATATTAAAAATATAAATCATTCTCTCGATACTCTTGTGTCCCTGCAGCATGACGGCCTACTCAGTGTATAGAGTGAAAATTTAATATGAAAATATTCTGAGTAAATTTAAACAAATTTTATTATTACTAATAAAATTTCAAAAGATGAAATGCCCCTTAACAAAAGACGACTCGAGTTCTACAAATATACGACAAACATGCAGGGGAATTCTTCTTTTCTCTATTGCTACATGTTTATATTCATTTGAGAATAATATTCTTTAACGACGCTTTGTTTTGGGTTCCGTATTATTTAATACTTATTTATTTATTTTATATAAAGAAATAATAATAAATATATTGAATGAATATTTTTTGTGTCTACTAAATATTTCAATAAAAATACAAGAAGAACTTACTCTCTAGTTATAATAGTTATGTGTGCATAAAGACCATATCCAATCCGTAGATATTTTGTATAATCAGACAAAAGGTCTATTTAAATTCAAAATCATAGAATGTCATTAAACTTTTAGTAACTGTTATATAAAAAAAAAATATCAAGACCTATCTGATTCCATTTCTAGGCGATTAAGATGCATAAGCGTATTTAATACTTGGCAAAAACCCAAAACTATCAAGCTTATAATAAAATTATTGTAGAATAATATTTGTTTACCTACAGTTATGTTATCTCTGAAGTTGGTAAACAAAGTGACATAGGTACTTTCTGAACAATCACAAGAATTCGATATTCGAAACAAGAGACTAACGTGTCTTAGCACTGAACTTTATTTCTCTGTCCCTACCTTGCGTGCATAGCAGGGAAAAGGTGAATGCTATCAGTCATGATGACATAATAGTAATGATTTTAATAAAACTTTTTTTTTAGTTTCATACAATATTCCGCATAGGGTCCCGCAGAGGGTCTCTAAACACTCTGCTCTGCATTTAAAACCGGCGTGAAGTAGTGGCTTTATGCCACTGTGTTTCGTATTAGGTAATGCCGGGCTCCGGCGCCCAGCCACCCCAAAAGCTGGCAACGCACCAGTAGCTCCTCTGGTGTTACGCGGTGTCGTGGGCGGCGGTGATCACTTACTATCAGGTGACGCGTACGCTCGTTTGCCATGCTTTTACCATAAAAAAAAATGTATCGAACATTGTAGCATTAACAGCCTATGCAGCTTTTCCACGACGGCCACGAAAAAAATATAATCAACAAATAAATATATTAATATTCCTATAAAAAAATGCTCAACATAGTTCAGAAGTATCCAAGCGTTTATTTTACTACTAAATATAATATTTTTTTGAAACGCTATTACCTGGCTAAGCCCTTATCGGTGTCACAAAGGCAGCGGGATTGAAACATCAGCTGTGGATGTTCGAGCGATTTTCACAAAATTGGATCGAGTTTCGTAAGCATCACTGCGGGAGCCTGGAGGTCTAACTTTTACCATTTTTTATAAAAAAAAACAAATAAAATGAAAAAAGAAAAGGAGACTACACATAAAAAATATGTAGTGGTTTTTTTTGTGTATTATACGTTATAATGCTGGTATTACTGCTCTGTGAGTGGACAAGGGCTTATAAATATTAGAGTGCTTATTTCCTTACTTATTACATTTTGTTTCTATGAACCATTTCGCCCGCTTTTACTTAATGTTATGTTATAGTAACATTTTATAAAATGTTTACATTGTATCCCACACGTTATTGTGATGTATACGCTATAAAAATGTAAAGCTTTATCCAAAGAGAGTTTGGGGAGAGAACTCTGGAGGGGCAGAAGCTCATATATGAGCTGGCTCATATACGTGCCCGGGATAAAGCTACTCAAGATATCGCAAAATATCTTGGCGTCAAATAATCCCGGCACGCTGGTCTTTAGTCATACCTCCGTGAAAGAGAGATGGAGAAGCTACTTTCAGGAGCTGCTGAGCACACAGCACCCAGTCTTCCTCACGATCCACTTCCTAACCTCCGACTTATTGTCTCAATAACCCTTTACAAAACTTCAACGCATCAACAACGGAAAAGTGGTGAGACCTGACAACATCCCGTTCGAAGCGTGGAAATCGTTGGGCTCTCTAGATGTGCTCATACTTACTGACCTTTTTATCCATATCTTGGACGCTGCAACGATGCCACACCAGTGACGACCGAGTGTCATAACTCCAATTCAAGCGAAAGGGCAGCGTTCAAGATTATGGTTGTTGTATACATTAAGCATATGAGTTATACCGCGAAGCTTTTCGAGCGTATGATTGATATTAGAATCCGCCAAGAGTATAGGTACTATTTCTGAATCTCAATAAGGATTTCAGCCAAGATATACAGGGAAAAAGCAGAGTTTTGTGAGTGGCTTTTGTAGATCTGCAGAAGGCCTTTGACCTTGTGCCTCGCCAGTGTATCTGGTGGGTATTGCGATTCAAAGGGATCCCTGAGGCCTATAATGAGATTATCAGAGACATGCACTAAGTGGTTAGCGCACGTTCGAGGAAGTAGGAAGGCAGACCCTGGTAACTAAAACAGCCGGGTAAACAGCCGAGATTAATGCCAGGAGGAAGAAGATTAATAATAAGGTACTTCAAATAAATAAGGCCTGAGTTCATTTAAGGCCTATAATGCCGCAAAGTCGATTAAAAATATACTTACATTAAGCTTACCTCACAGACCTATAGACAACAAATTATAATTTTAAGAGGCCGCTGTGGACTTTTAAAATGACTGTTAGAATCCCTCTCAGGAGTATTAGTTTTTTTTTATTTATTTGCTGTGGTAGCAAGACCGAGTTGAGTTCCGGCACTCAACAAACGATTTCTCAAAAACTAACTGTGTGGGAAACAGACTGTCTTATCACTACGTCTCCTGTCTACTCTTACATACAGCGTAAAGTCACAAAAAAATTAGGGTTATTTCACTCTTCCACTTCCCGGAGTTAAACAAAGTGATGTTCAAACCTTTTAATCTTATAATCGAAATGTCCCTTTGATCGAACAAACAATCTTTTACAAATCACTAAGCACATTATCACAGTAATCTGAATGCTCAATTAAGGGGGCAGTAGCGCGTCAACTTGACACGAGGACAAATTAAA
This sequence comes from Heliconius burneyi, assembly GCA_018247715.1. Classification (NCBI taxonomy): domain Eukaryota; kingdom Metazoa; phylum Arthropoda; class Insecta; order Lepidoptera; family Nymphalidae; genus Heliconius; species Heliconius burneyi. Next base: position 9,510 of record DWGR01005915.1, read on the forward strand.
ATAAATGACGCATCCCTTCATTGCTCGCGCGTCGTGTGTGCACTTAGAACAGGACTGTTCCTACCTTTAGAAGTTATAAACGTTGATTTTTTATTTATTATTATTATTATCATCATCTTTATTTAGCTTCATGCTGTGTATCGCAGATAGCAGGCTAGGCAGATGTAACGGTTCCCAACATTCTTTTTTTTTCACTCTGTATTCCTTGTATGGGATACAGCAATACAATGTATCTACATTGCTAAAGCTAAAGGGTACGTAGTGTAAGGACATGCCTGTCCACCTGGCAACTTTCTGCCGACCTTAAAACATTCGCGTTTACTGCTAATATATCACTGTGCCACGACCAAAAACTCATCGACGACATTTATTAATAAAATCCACAACAAGCAGTAAAAAAAGTAAAATTATCAAACTGTTACGTAAAAAACAGCTTACCCAAAACAAAATTACTCTCAGTTCAGTTCAGTTCTTAATTTATGGTGCTACAGTCACCCATTTATACCATTTCTGATCCTCACCCATCTAAGTGGCATTTAAGTGTTGTCATT
>DWGR01005916.1:0-10059 GCA_018247715.1 Heliconius burneyi
GAACCAAAGGTTAAAGTTTCGGCTGTTTTGACAGGTCTAGTCGCCTGAAATGTTACATTATTTTTACCTTTTAGAACTTTTACACGTTTATAATAAATATTTAATATATACATATTGTTAACGTTATAATAGAACATACAAATTATTTGCCTGTAAAGGCGTACAGGGCGCTTGAGTGCGTGGGCTGTTCGATTCACACTCATGGATAGTAAGAATTCCATTAGCTGATGACAAGACAAAATGTTGAGTTCCGCCACGCATCGCGCTATGTCTTGTGATTTGAACGGTGTGTGGGGACAGAGTGTCTTAACATTAGGTTTCCTTTGCAACATACAAGCGAAATACAATGTAAAACTGACAATGAAAAAAAAATTCTACCCCTTATGAATATTGTTGTGATTCTAGATGTAGTTTAGATTGTGTCATACAATACTGTCAAAGCATTATAAATTAGATCGCAGTCACTTTTTATTCCCGCCTTTTATGCCATTGCTTTGCATTGCCTAACAAATTAATGTTTTAAATTATATAGTTTAATATATTATTAACTTTTAAGTTATTAAGATTTTTATGTTTCGAATAAATAAAGCTCTGTTGTATTATCTGTATATTAGAATGTGTCTCTAATGTTCTTCTTTTTTTTTCTGTAATCGCACAAGTAAATTATTAGAAAACAATATTGATTTTTATTTCAAATTCTTGATTTCATTTAGTAAAAATATAAATACACTTTACGATACACTTCATCATTTTCCTATTATAAATGAAAATTAATTTTATAAATATTTAAACTTTCACTAATCAGTACCAGGAGTACTGTCACAATAATTCCCACAGTGTGGAAAATTAGTAGGTACCCCGGTACCTACCAACCAACTTTTAAGGTCAAATTTGACACACATCATAAACATACCTTATGATGTGTGTAAATTTCAGCTTGTTATTTTAACTTTTTTTTTTCATAATTTTGACATCAAAAAAACCGAGTCACCGTTCCCGATTTGATCTTAAAACGTTGATTGATCCAGATAGTAAATACTACTAGTTACAAGTCTTTATCATTTTTCATTTGTAAAATGGTTTAATTTTAGCTCCCATGTCGAATAAGGTGTTACTTATTCTATAACTGATACTTATTTATTAATAACATAAAATATTACGTAATAACATTAAAATAAAAACGAACAAAAAAATACAAAACCACTAACCTACACGCGAGTGCAATTTTATTTTTATTAATAAGATTATTACTTGCCAATTATTATTTTTGGTATTTGGCAAGACTACAACTAGCAAGAAAGAAAGAAGACACAAAATAACGAGACAACAGGCAACGAGATGCTTACTGGTAAGTCTTACAAATCAAAATATTAATAAAGTACCGTTTGTAACAATAACTTGTAAGCGTACAAATTATATTATCAGCTTCACTCTGTATCCCACACACAGCGAGGTAGGCAAAGGGAACCTAGTGTTAAGGCACTTTCTTTTTTTTCGAACATGAGGTTAACGCTGTTAGTTCTATTGGCTTTTACAGCGACACCGGTTGGGTAGAGAAGAGGCTACTCTGTCCTTGAAGAAATGCAAGCACTAAGTGGCTGCCTGTGAGGAAGTCGACGACTGTATGGGCGCCCCCTTCGGGACTCGAACCGCGGCTTGTAGACGTCGAGCGGACTGGGATTTCACCTATGCTAAGCAAACGAGCCGCGACATGAAGCCAGGGCTGGGGACGGATAAGACTAATCTAAGGGAGCTAACGGTCCGTAACCGCTGGGCCCGATCGTGCCGAGACGCGACCTAGCCGTTGAATAAGCTTCGTCGACAACGGTGTATGTGTCGTGTGTGAGTAGTGCGTTTCCTACCTATGTACATACGGGGCATTCGCTATAGTAATGGCGTCATCGGAGTCTAAAAGGATGCTACGCGGGCGTCTACATCTAGGAAGCGTGATAGGAGTGTAATCACACGCATTAACAATGAGGGGATTCGCATGCGAGCCTGCGCGCTCATTGTAGCGCCTCGCTAAGTGTTTGCAGAGCTCGTGAATCGATTCCGGTTCAGTCTCTATGTAGGTCGACGTTACGCACGAAACAGGGACAACCTGATGCGATACGTACGAATTTATTTTGTACCTTTTGCATGGAATCTAGCTTAGTGTGCGCGAACGCTACACACGCATAGGAGAGGCCGGGTCTTATACAAGTTTTGTATAGTGTCAGTTTGTTTCTAAGTGACATTTTACTACGCTTGTTGCGAGATGATGTTATCTATTGAGAATGAATTTAGAACTATTGCAAGCTTCCGTGACGCGGGGTTTGAAGGAGAATTTAGAGTATAAAGTGAAATTTACGTATATTGAGAGGCGAATGTTATTTCATCATCAAGAAAAAGCGGGCGAAGCTGCGAGTGGGCCGCTAGTAAATAATAAAATGATTCGTATAATAAAACAAACATAGAAAAAACATAATTTTATTTTCTTACATGATTAGGAATGTCTTATACAGCAACTGATTTATTTAAAATTGATGTATACAATCCAAGTCTTTTATACTATCTGAAACAAGTACATAATTAAATGATTAAATTAAGTATAAAATATGTTATCATTTTTGTTATAAGTTATACATGAAAATATATAAAAATAAATAACACGTCGCGCCGCAGCAACGTCAGTGTTGTTGAGTATAGCACTCAAATATGAGAGAAGTCGCAGTGTCAAAGTCCGAATAACACACTAGAGTCAGAAAAAACTAGATTAAGTATTTTACTTAAGATGTGTAAAACAGTAAAAATCACGGATCTTGAGTATAACTCTAATATAAAGGGAGTTTTTGTGTGCACCGCTTTTAATGAAAGCACAGTTTTAACTACATACTCTATGAAAGCCTAATGAAATTAAAACAAAAGAGATTTTGCCAATCAACAATCAAAAGTGTTTTTTTTTTCAAACAAAATAAATAATAAAATTATCTTTGATCTTCGAATTATCGAGTCTTAGGTAATTGCGGTGAAGTTGAACGTTGTTTAGGCTTATTATAGAGAAAATAGGTAATTGCGTAAAATGGAACGAGATATCGCTTGTTCCTTGTGGTATGTTTTTGAATTAAGTAGCAGGTGGGCAATATTTACTTATTTAGTATTATTTTCATAGTAGTCAGTAGTTTACGTTATTGGTATCTACAAATAGGTAATGAAAATGAGAATATTATTACTACATCTAAACTATTGACTAATCTTGATAATTTTTTTAGGTACAGGTTTCAAATATTTTACCCTATATGCTGCTCCCGGAAAAGGAGCGCAGACGCTATCACTCTGTTTAATAAAATACTATACTTACATCGCAAGCCTCAGTCTGCATTAATATTTTTTCATTCTGAAAAAAATAAATGTTTGTTATATTTATTGTAAAATTATTGCCCTTAAAAAACAAAAACTCAATACAAGCAAATATTCCCAAAAAAAATGCATTTTTAGGTTGTCATCATTATTCAACAGTTCAAGTATCTTTATTGCATGTATGAAATGAAGTATATAACATTCTTTCGTATTAAATACAGTCATATATTTAACAGTTTACTATTTTTTTTTTGTTGTTAAGGCTAGTAAGCGTGCCAGTTGGAAAGATGTTATTTCATTAAAAAATGAATTGCATATGTATATGTAGGTTTTCAATACAGGATGAAAAATTACTTATTTACGTGTATTTTAAATTTTTAATGAGAAAACATACTTTTTTGTGCACATACTGTAAATTAAATTGAATTATTTTTATTTAAAGATTATAAAATAGCATTTCCACATAAAATTCCTTCTTTAATGTGATCTTTGAACTATCGAAAAATGCTTGTATATATAAGTATTTATTTACAAAATTTTACAATATTACATTGGTGTTTAATGTATGCACACAAGGTTAGTATATGCTATTATAGTAAAGTATAATTAACACAAAGCATAACAAAATATTAATGACTTTTACATGTATATAGTGCAAACACAAAAGCAATGTGTTAATATGTAATTTTTTACTTGCATCAGTCTCAGAGCATGGTGTTGTTTGACCACCAACACTTATTGTTGGTCTTCTATAAGTTAAAAAAGTATATCAAGACACATTTTCACACTTTATCATTCATAAAAATTGTAATCAAAATTATATGTAACTTAAAAAGTGAGTTTATTAGTAATTTATGTATTTTTTAAAATAATTAATTAATATTATGAATTTCAAAAAATATTCAATAATTTGAAAAAGCAAGTTTAAAATATTAAATATATATAATATGAATGAAAGTTGTACATACATGTTTAATTATAATATATCTTCTCTTAAATGGTGCACTTACCAACATATTTAACCTCATCAAAAGCTTTCCTAGCCTTTTTGAGCTCTTCATTCATTGTCAAAAGATCTTTAACTCTAGCATACTTTCTGGCATCCTTACGTACTAAGAAAATAATATCCTCTACTTGTACTCTGCCCGGTCTGCCTACTTCCATAGCTCTGGTAATGGTAATAATTATAAAAAAATAAATATCGAATGTCGAAATCGAAGGTCATTATCAATTAGCAACCTCAAACCTACTTATGTGTAGTCTCTGTAATAAATTCTATGACAAGATCTTCTAAAAAATCAACACTTTCAGTATATGGATTTTGGTCATCACCAAATCCATACATCATACAACGTAATTCTTTGCTAAACAATCTTTTCCTTCCAGATGCTGTGGCGCCTAATTGTTGATCACCGTCTTCATCGTCAAACTGTAATACATATTTTATATAAGTTTGTAAATTTATATTCTGTAGAAGAAAAAAAATATCGACATACTTGGTCAAATTGGTCAGCAATTTCTGGGGTTGGAGTAGACATGATAAAACATCTATTCTACAACAGTCAATTTAAAGGTTGTTGTTGTACTATATTTTATAATATATAGTACTTCTTATTTTGTTGTTTTGTAAATATAAAGTTTTACTTAAGATTTGTCAACTTGTGACAGATCACAGAACACATTTACCTAATATAATTTATTTCATTCAGTTTTATTTTATGGCTTTTAGGCGTGTTAACAAAGTTTACTTTGCCAATATCACGTAGAATGGAGAAGACACAATTTGTAATTTATATCGTTAAAAACATAATTAAATTGAAAATCGTATTGTTCGATCTTTAAAAGATACAAAGCGAATGAATTTCATTGATCGTTACATTAACATATTGATATTACATAATAAGTAATAACTAAGAACTTAAGGACGTAAATAGGGATTGTCCGATGTTAGAAAATCAACTTTAGCTTCATTGTTGACATCGATGTTACGCTGATTTAATGCAACAGCGGCTTGAAACATCGATACTTTAACTAGCATCGATGTTCATCGAAAATCGATGATCATCGGGCATCTCTTGTAAGAACTAATGGCGATTTGTGTTGTTTATAAAATTATAACCTAAATGTATTTAACTGGCAGTAGCAGAATTATTATATAGCTTATATTAAAAATATGTCTAAAAAGGAAAATTAATTATTATGATAGACCAACTCAGTCAATTAAAAAATATACACAACATGGCATATTTATTTAATTGGGAATACAGCAGATAAAATTAAATGTTATTAATTTAAATCTAATATCAAAATGAATCCTATGACGTAAGTGAAATAACTATTTATTAAGTTCCCAAATTGTACTTTTATGTTCTACATTTGAACAATTTATAAAATCATTGTCTTTTTACAGAAATGTGAAAAATGTATTGAAATTAAGTGAAAGAGAACTTGCCGGCAATTCAAAAAGCTCATGGCATGATCAGTATAAAGATAGTGCATGGATATTCGTCGGAGGCCTGCCATATGATTTAACTGAAGGTGATGTCATATGTGTTTTCTCACAATTTGGTGAAATAGTTAATATAAACTTAGTAAGGGATAAAGCTACAGGCAAATCAAAAGGTTTTGCATTTATTTGTTATGAAGATCAAAGATCTACTATTCTCTCAGTGGATAATCTCAATGGAATAAAGGTAAAGTTGAGTTTAATTATTTAAACTATTCATTAGAAGCTAGCATGGTGCAGTGACATAGTGTCTGTCTGTACAATGATTGTAATTCTGATCTTAATAAATTATTTTCATCTCCTTATTTTGGTAGACAAAGCATAACATTAAGTTCTGGCTTAACAAGCATTAAGTACATAAAAATATGGATGGATGGATGATGGAAGTAGAATGTTTTAGTAGCTTTCCAATTTCCCTAAGAAAAAACATATTAATTAAAAAAAAAGAGTTCCTTTTAATATTTAAAAAAATTGCAGATTTTAGGAAGAACAATTCGTGTGGATCATTGTGAACAATATAGGGCACCGAATGCTGATATGAGTAAAATAGATGAAGTAACAGCCTCCATAAGAACACAGGGTTGTGCACCGTCTATATCAGTAGGCCAAGCGCCTGTAAAAAAAGTAAGTGACCATAAATATTACAAAATAAGAAATATGGCTTGACACTAATGTGTCACTGGTTACATTTCTTTAGGCAATTGTGAGTTATTCTTTTTTTAAAGTGCAAGTGCAAGTTTTTTATCAAAACAAATACTAATATTTAGTAAAAGTAAGTGTTAAGCCACACACTAAGTACGACAAAAAGTCTTTATACATATCTAAAGATGGGACTAGTAAATACAACAAATATGGAAAACACCTAGAAAGAAGTAACAAGATATACATTTTTTTTAAGCTTGACCTTGTATCCGCCGACTGAGTCAGCTGAGGGAGGTGGGGCAGCAGGGGGTTGGGGGGGGAGGGTAGACTATCCACCAATGTATGGTGTAAATCAAAGTCACTTTGTCTAGTATCCAGAGCAAATCCTTGCTAAAACTTAAAACTGATTCATTTCTATCTAACCCATAACTATTAATATGGCTCCATCGAGTTTATAACCAGTTACCAAACTATATTGAACTATAATTACTTTTATATTGTAAAAGTATAATTCCTCAACTGATTTATACACAGAATATGTATTTATATAGATTGATTGAGAAATTACCTCCTGTGTATGTCATATATATATTTTTTATACAGGAAGAAGTAGAAAAAGAAAAGGAGCAAAAAGAGAAAAAAAAGAAACACAAAGAAAAGAAGAGCAAAAAGAAAAGAAATAGGTCAAGTTCAAGTTCTACTGATTAAATAAAAAATAAGCACCACTATATTGCATTTTTTTTATAGTGTGACTAAAATATATATTAAATAAAATAATGAGATTCTTCTGTTTTATTTATTAATTTAATAGAAATAAATGAGATCAATATTATTTACTTTTCAATACCATAAAATTTATATGTAAATAGAATTTTTACTTTAGGAATTTTGAATTTAAAATTCCGAAAGCAATCTAAGCACTATTAAGACTAGGTCTAAATCTAAGTCAATTTAGCCTCATCAAGATAAGATTAGATAGTACATGTAATGTAAATAAAATATGTCTATTATTATCATGTTTATAACAATGACACAATTTGCGACAAGCTTTGGCATTAAGTACACATTTAACTAAAAAAGTAAATATCTACATCTATTCCCTACAATACACCTTTTGCAGAGCGAATATTCTAATTCTTTTTTTTAAGTACTTTATAATATCAAGAGCAATTCATATATAATATTATATAAGAATGTTTTAATTATTAAAATATTAGATGATAAATAAATTGTTAAAAACACTTACAATTATTACTTTTAATTATAGAGAACCTAAACAGACACTTGTTTAGATTTAACTATAATAAATAGTAACATTTAATAATTTAAAAACTTCACATAAATATCACTTTTACTATAATTAATTATTCTTATTAAGTATATTCTTAATTTCAATTAATATGTCTCCATTTGAATATGCTATAATTCCATTTTTATTGCAATATTCTTTAGTATCTAAATCTTTTTCGTCATTATAAGTAATTTCTTCAAAATTATTGTAGCTTATTACATTTCCACCTTTTGCAAGTAGAATGGCGTGTGGAGCACAGGTATCCCACTTAAATGTAGTTCCTTGTGAAACTATGTAAGCTGAAGCCTCTCCTACAAATATTATAAAAAAAACTTGATTTAATTATAGTCATAATTATGTTCACGTGTCGCTATGTTATTGCGTCTGAATGCAAACGCAATGATTGTGGGTTCATTTCACTGAGAGTAATGAATTGTTTTCATTACTTTGCTCCGGTACCAAGACAAAGCGCGGCATTGAGTTCACCATTCAAGGCAAAATGTCGCGAAGCTAAAAAATAAAATAAAATATATACGTAAAAAATAAAATATAAACGTAATTTAAACTTATTTCTTAAAATATTGCTCCAAATTAAAAATTTTAGAAGGCAATTTCAGTGAGAAGAGCCAACAAGTAACTCAACAGTTGCTCTTTTTAATATTGAATTAACAATTTTATTGTTTAATATTTGAATATTATATGAAACACAATAACTGTTCTTTAAATTGTTTACCTAAAGCCACTTTCATCAATTTGTGACCAGCACCAGGTAAGTATTTTACCAGCCACCCAGAAGACGTGAACTTTTCTATTACTTCAGGCTTCTCTGACCCACTCATAAGGATAATTTTATCATTCACTGTCATTTGTACGTCAGAAAATGTGTGGACATTGTCATAACTAACACCCCAGATAATACGTCCGTGGTCGCTGGAAATAATTGTTAATTATAAATATGTTTTTGTAAGCATTATTGTTTATATAGCTTTAACACTGTATACTGCAGGTAACGGGGTTTAGGCAAAGGGAATCTGGTTTTAAGGCACTTGTCACATTCTGCCCAATTTCAATATATTGCTTGTTATTACTATATAGAGGTAATAAAAATAATTGAATCTCCGAGTAAGAAGCAAACAAATAAACCTCAAACATACAGTCAAATACTGTGCTGTTGTGCTGATAAGAATATTTTAAAGGTACTGTTCCTAAAATTAAAAACACACAACTGTAAGGTGCTTAAGACCAGTTTTGTCAATATTAAGTGAAGGTACAAGGTTTGAAATTAATATCACATATCCAGGTCTACAGACCCTACGAATACAGAAAAAAAATAAGCAGAAGTGAACACAATTTAACGATATGAGTATTTTTGCTGCATTATATATATGAAATTTGTTAAGTTGTAAAAACCTGAGGGTACTGTGTTTTTTTTTTCAAACATGAAGTCAATGCTGTTAGCTCTATTGGCTTTTACAGAAACACTGGTTGGTTAGGGAAGAGGATACTCTGTCCCTGAAGAAATGCAAAGCACTAAAGCTGCCTGTGAGGAAGTCAATGACTGTAAGGGCACCCCGTGTGGGTCTCGAACCTCGGCTTGCGGTATTGTGCTGTGAGAATCTAGAATTATGAAACTTGACAAGAAGTAAGAACCAGTAAAAATAAAGCACAAAAAATATAAAGTGCATACCTACACCTGAAAACTCAAAGAGTCCCTTACATAACGTAAGTAACCTTTGCAAGTCATGTTCCTGTTTACCAACAATCATGAAATAGGTGTTGAACCTCGAGTGGGTGTACCTTCCAATTTACCGTTTCCCAATCTTCAACTTAGACACTTAAGTAAACAAATATAAAATTATTGTCAGATTTACAAAGACTGATACTATAAAAAATAGTTTTTTTTATAACTACACACTGGGCCGCCTATAGCAAGGCAGGTAGAGAGGCTACTTTTAAGACACTTCATTTCTTGACACTGTAACTTGAACTATGGATTGAACCTATAACTACAAACTTTGACATGTACAGTCAGAATAATATACTGCACAATAATGTTCTTATAGTTGCAGTTAATTTTTTATTATATTGTTATACATAAAAAAATTTAAACCTTAGTCTGACTTACTGTTGATAAAATGGCTGGTTAACGACTCCTATAACTGGCTTGCCAGAAGATCTTAGATAAGCTCCAATTAGTACAGTCACACATGACAAGCCATGGCCTGGTTTAGCATCACCTTTCACACCAGATATAAATTCAGCTGTGCCGTCTACAATAGTA
>DWGR01005917.1:0-10059 GCA_018247715.1 Heliconius burneyi
TTAGTTTGGTCGCGTTCGTTCAGTTTTTGCATACATCTTTAATAATTTCCCTTTCAGAATTTTCCGACATGTTATTCCAATTATGGAAATTGGGATTTATTTACATAATGATTTAGTTAATTATAATAATTCACATATGAACATGTATAAATTGAGGTCGTTGTGGTGCAGTGGCATAGTGTCTGAGTGTAAACGCAACGGTTGTGGGTTCGATTACCACTTGGAAAAATTAATATTCTATCAACTTCAAGCTGTGGGGAACCTAGTTTAAACATACTCCCTTCCCCACTTTCTGCCGTATTCTGGAGGTATTGCGTGTTGAGGGGCAGATTTCAACGCCACGCTTTGCCTCTACACCATAGCGAAGAAATGAAAATATAAACGTAAATAAATATTGCACTTCCTCGAGTGGGTATCGAACCAACAACTGTCGCGTCACACTCTTGTGCCGTTGCGGAACGACGGCCTCATTAATATTTATTATTATTATAATCTTTACATCAAATACCAATATTACAAATCTCCAGAGTTTGTTTTCAGGATTTTTTTAAATTTCAGAAACCACTGGTTCGAATTGAACAATGTTTTTTTTATTGGATAATCCATTTATGAATATATAGACAGCGTTAATCGTGTCCGAGATGACTTTGTTGATGACAAAGCTATCTCGGACACTTAGAACAAACATGTCATGTCAAACAACTCTTAATTATAAAAAATAGAGTTTAGCTTATTACATATTTGTAGTGATATTACGATTTATTTTTATCATTTTTTTCCTTATTTATTTTTCTTATTTATCTTTACGTAGGTTATACATATTGAATGGCGAAAAACATATTAGATATAAGAATTCGCCAAAATAATTTCATGGAGCGGAAAATTGTTTCACAGTTTGCAGAATGTGTAAGAAGTTCGTTATCTCCGCGTCTTTTGTTTTCGTTAAAGTTTGGAAAAGGTCCAGAGAGTCGGGACACATTTTCTACTTGGCTGACGTGAAGTGACAAGGTAAAGAGATTGGGTGCCATTTAATTTATATATTATATTATTTTTAGAATCTTACTTCTTATTATCTTATCTTACTAATATTAACAATGGGGAAAGTTTGTGCGTTATATAGCTTATAAAGAATGATACACTTTATTTCAATATTGAAGGCTACATTTTAAGTCAATATTTTCTATAACGAAATTATAGAATATATACAATAAGTTTAAGCGGAAGAAGCCGCGTTTGGGTCGCCATTTTTATACATAAAAGTATATATATTTAAATTAAGTATATTTTCTGCTTATTGTTGGTCTGATAAACAGGCATGAGCATATATAGCGATATTATTTTTTATTCTTGGTGCTGGACCCTAATTTAAAGTTTTTGATAGTAGTTTTTTGAGGTTTCATACTTGAGTAGTTTAAAACATAATATTAATAAGGTTTTTCATATGTCATGTTTAAAAATTTATAAAATTACAACAATATTAATGTTATTGAAGATTATATAAATAAAAAAAATCATAAGAATAGAAAATTGCTACCATGAAAAACAATACAAAGCTTAATATTCATATCTAGTATTCTAGTTATATTTCAAAGTGACTCCGAGCTAATTGGAAATAGAACTCGAGCGAAACCGCAAGTAGCGAACATCTAGGTGATAATAATTATAACACCATCTTGTTCTATTAATGTTTGTAGGTAGAAGTAATTTCACGCCATCGTTCCAACGCCTCTGGTTCCCATTTTTTGGCGAATTCTGGAGACATTGCGCGTTGAAGGGCACAACTCAACGCCGCGGTTTGCTTAGACACCAGAGCGAAAAAAATGAAAATATTAAATACTTAATTTCCTCGAGTGGGAATCGAACCCATCACGGTTACAGTCACTCTTTACGCCCGTGCGCCACGACAGGTTTCATCAAACACTGTTATATAAATAAGTGGAAGTACTCGTACAAAGCTGCTTATTAAATTTAAACGTTAATAATATTTCAAAAGTGGCAAAGATCACCCGTTAATTAGAAAGACTTTTTAGTATGCTTTGATAAAGCGCTCATTATCGTAACAAAGGATATACTACATAAGCGAGTTTAGTATTCCAACAAGTTTGCCGTATGAAGTATGGCCCATTTAAATTTTAGGGATAACCCTTATATTAAGTGGATTTCCCGAATTATAATTATTAGAACTGATGAGTATTTTCAAGTATGTAACAGAGTCTTAATTTTGCTTTGGAGTCGAGGTTTTATACCTCATCTGCTGAGGCCATTGTGGCGCAGTGGCACAGCGTCTGACTTGGAAAATCACTTATTTTCTTTTGCTGGTTCTGGAGAGGAAGAAAGGAAAAGTGCGGTGGCAAGTTTCGTTACTCAGCATTCAATGTTTTGAATATTCAGTGGTAAGTGAGGATCGTAACGCTTTGACGTCAGGTTCCCTCAGCTTATACTGCTATATGCGTGATACAGAGTAGTCTATTGCTGTTAAGGAGTAGTAGATGAAATGATTGGTCTATAATTTTCGATTTAACCTCACAAATAGATTTTTTTTTATGGAAAAAGCAGGGCACACGAGCGTATGGGTCACCTGATAGTAAGTGATCACCGCCGCCCACGACACCGCGTAACACCAGAGGAGCTACTAAGTGCGTTGCCAGCTTTTGAGGTGGTTGGGCGCCGGAGCCCGGCATTACCTAATGCGAAACGCAGTTTTAAAGCCACTACTTCACGCCGGTTTTAAATGCCGGGGGTGGTAATGATCCGGTCGAGTCTGCCAATGCGTGTCGCCATTGCTAGCAACGTGACTCTCCCACTCGTACTTTAGTCGCCTCTTACGACACCACCAGTACCAGGGTGATCCTATTCTAAGCCGGGAACACACGGCACATTAACTATGAATTACAGAATTAAATTATGTTAATATAATAATATTTTATTAGCACAATAAAAAAAATCAATAGTTTCATATATCAATAACAAATAATTTTCTCATTCATAATAATTCCAAAGATCAATTACGATAATTTTACACATTTTAAACAAAACTATGTTTTTTCCGAAAAAGTATTGACAAAAAATAATTTATTACTCAAGGTAGTTTGTCAAGTCTACGGCGATGTCAGGTCGCCTCGTCGAGTTATTTGGAGTTCCAAAACCCAAGATATCCTTGGAACAATTATTTGTGTTGGAATTTGATGCGTCCTCTAGATACGGCCGTACGAGGAACGCGAGCATGTTTAACAGGCGCATGTCATCACGTTAGGGTTTTTGCCACTCGTGGCATAATGTCTAATAATATACAGCATTTAAATTAATTGCGTTTGAGCTAATTTGTACATTTTTGGACAAGTTTTTTTATGTATTCTATGTAAATATTGAGAGGTCAGTCAACAATGGACTGTAAACGCGACGGTTGTAGGATCAACTCCCACTTGTAAAAGTGAAATATTTAAGTTTTTTCACTACTGTGGAGGTAAAGCGTGGCGTTGAGTTACACCACTCAAAACTCAGGCGTTGTACCTCCAGAATTCTGTAGAAAATGGGGAGCGGATTGTCTTAACACTAGGCTCCCTCTGCCTATAGTGTCACATGCGGGATACCGCGTGAAGATGAAAAAAATGTAAATATCATCATTTGTGTGACACTTACTTAAAGTTACGCATGAGCTGAAAGTAGGTTACTTAGGAATGAGTGCTCATTATCAGTATTAAACACACGTCTTCTGGCATCTTTTACGGCTCTACGCCGCGAAGTACTATCGAAGCAACACAGCCATAAGCCACGTTGCGATCGTTTGGATTTGCCTGTTTTTGAAATTTCGTAATATATTTTCTCAGGAAAAGTAGTGATTATAATCTTATAGAACTTTTTTTTGAGCTCTATGATTTTTTTTGACACTGTAAAACTTGAATAGTGCTATTTTCAAGATAAAAAAATGTTAAGTTATTTATGAAAGAATTTGTGCTAAAGTTAGACAGTGGGTTACATAACTACCTACTGTTTAACTGTTTTTTTTAGCTTCACGCTGTATCCCGCACATAGTATATAGAGGGAACCTAGTGTTAAGATTATGTTAAGTTAAACATACATATTATTTAAGTAGGTTTTACTATGGCTTTGCCCAAAGAATCAAAGTCCATCATAGTTGCTATCTAAATAAAAAAAAAAATGTATTCCCTTACTTTTAAGATGCTATAGCAGAATTAAAAAAAATAACTTAAGCATATAAAATGCAACAATCCCACGTTTCGTATTGCAGTTGCATTGAATATTCTAAACGATCCCATCAAATGTGTCGCTAGTCCATATCGGGGTTACCGGATGGCCCATTGTTTAGCAGCATCGGTAAGGCCTGACCCGTACGCGTACATTCTTTGTTGTTTTACTGGTTTTATTGTTCGCAGTTGAATTGGAAATTCTCATCTATGTTTTTTTATATCGACGTAATGTTGCGTTTCTAGTAGTGTTGTGTTTCTATTGTAGTCTCTACGCATTCTCTGTTTGTAAAGACTACCTGAATAGGAATAGAAAGAAAATCTAATGAGAATTCTGATTGTTTTCAATTTTTAGGCTTATTAGACGCAGTGTTTGAAGAATTTAATGTTGCTTCTACAGTCTACAAGTTTAAAAGATAGTATCTAACTACATATGTATAAAAAAACAATCTGTTTAATATTTAAACTAATTATAAAAATATTTGGAAAAACAAAAACCTCGTCTGCATGAAACTCAGTTTTTAGTTAGGATTCATTATGGTAATGATAATCATGATATACCTTTTTGAAATTCTCGCATTGAGCTCTTGAATTCGATACCCATATTGTGGTATTTGAAACCAAAAAAAAATTTATCACTAAGTAAAATGGCGTCTCACAGCCGCCATGATTTTTTTTATGTATCACCTATCTAAGAACACTTGAGCTGCTAAAACCAATCTAACGATATCTCAATTGTGTTAATCCGTTCAGCGGTTCTGGAGATATGAGGTAATAAAGAATATCACATAGAAGATACGCGCGAAAAACATAACCCTTTCTTACCAGTGGGGAATAATAAAATCCCAGTCAAGGCCAGTCGCGGCGCAGTGGCATAAGCGTGTGACTCTAAATTCGACAGCTATTGGGTTCGTTTCTCACTCGAGGAACTGAATCAATGGTAATGGTGGTAATCGATTCTACACCCGTCGTGTATGTAATCAGACGCCACCGCACCGCAATGACCTTTAATGGGGGATACAGGTGAAGCTGAAAAATATATCCCTAAAAATAGTAAGTAGATAAATATTATTTATACAACGAAGTTGGAAATTGTGATTGAATTAAGTTTTTAAATA
The DNA here is from genome assembly GCA_018247715.1 of Heliconius burneyi. NCBI lineage: Eukaryota > Metazoa > Arthropoda > Insecta > Lepidoptera > Nymphalidae > Heliconius > Heliconius burneyi. The sequence continues at coordinate 5,324 of DWGR01005917.1, forward strand.
TTCCATATACGCTGCTACAGGTCGATTTTTCCAATTTTTACTTTATAAAAACAAAACAATTGATACATTGGCTTGAGTAACGGAATATCAGAGAAAATATAACAAATATATATGCTGAATTATTATCAATAACAAATATTTTGCTTATAGCCCATATTTAGTTTTATTAAAATAAAATTTTATTTTAATAAAACCCTTGTTTTAGTTTTATTAAAATAAAATTTTATAATACAAAACAAAAGTTGTTAATAATTGATTGTTGCAAGAATGCACATTTTATTCTTGAATTTTATGCAATACTGTCTCGATATTTTGTTATACCGCTATAAATGTATCTTTGTGGACGAACATACTCGTATACACTGAATTTAAGTCTTGTCTTCGAAATATTAGAAGTTATTGAAGATGAGTCAAGAAATATGATTGTGTAGTTGCGTAATATTTGGTAAATTTTACTAACGTTGGAGCTTCACTCTGTATGGGGAAAAGGAACCTGATGTTAAGACATTCTGTTCCCCTTTCTGTATAATTTCGAGACATGGCGCAACTTGACGCCGCGCTTTGTCCTGTTGTCAGAGTGAGATTATGAAAATAATTCATTCCCCCGAGTGTGTTCTGTGCTGATGTACCACGACTCTGTCAAATCTGAATCTGTTCTATCTGTCTATTGAATAATTAATTGTACCAAAATATCTATATGTTAAAAGAAAACACACAGCTATATTCAGTTTTCTATGTAGAAAAACTTCCCTGGGATCATTTCTTTATTGTTTTTTTAAATATATTTTTAGGGTTTCGTACCTCAAAAGGAAAAACTTAATCCTTGAAAATCACCTTGTTGTCCGTCTGTTAAGACCATTTATCTTGAGATGGCGTGGATGTATTAAACTGAATTTTACATCATATATTTAAGTCTACGATCCCTTACAAGCCCCATAAATAAAATCAAGCTTTAAGATAAACGCAAATAAAAGATTTTCTTGAATTTTATATGAAATAAAAAGCGGGATATGTTACGTCTCATAGATCTACAGTTATAATATTTAGCACGAAATGAGTTTAACGTGACTCTGAATAAGACCGTCAGTGAGTTTTACATATTTATTTATTAATTTAAAATTATTTATATTACATATTAAATTAAAAATATATTTTTATTTTTTCGCTTTGGTGTCAAGGCAAAAATGGGCAACGGAGCGTCTTAACACTACGTTCCTCTCTGCCTACCTTTTGTATGCTGAATACAGCGAAGCGTATTTATTATTATTGTAAATTTCATAAGTAATGAGTACATACGCCCACAAACGTAAATTGTTAAATTTTTATAAATTATACCTATTGCCCGTTGACCTACAATCCAGAAGTTGGTACGGAACCCTTGGTGGGCGAATCCGGCCTGGGCGAATCCAGCGAATTGGACCTGGCCGATTTTTATGTTAGTTATTTAAAACATTCTTCGCGAGCCACACAAAATAAGCTACGCTTTCTCCATAAGTTCGAATGATATCTTTTATAAATAATCGGATTGTAGGTCCTCATGATTCATCTTGAATTTTTTTTTCGCCACCATTTTCGATATTTCATATAATTATTAATACACTCGTATTAAAGTTTCGTACAAAAATCTGCCTTTACGTTTTTGACCACGGATAAAATCTTAAATTACAAGTATTCATTAGTTCGATGAATATTACTTGAAACATATAAATATGAAAATTTTTACTTTATCTTACTGAAAAACCTCTTTGTTATAAACTTTTTGAAACTTTTCTTTTTTTTTTAAATAAAAAAAAAACAAAAATTTGATACGTTCGATGTGAATATCGATATATAGATAAGAGTTCGATGTAATAAATTACATCGTAAAAAAATTTCATGGTTCGCTCGCGTGGGTTTCCTGTGTGGAATCACCTCAAAATGACTCACCAGTTGACTCATCGTATAAATTAAAAGCAGTGTAAAACCTAGAAAAAACCAAATAACAAATGATATCTTTATTTTTTATACATAGAATAAAAAATATCAGTTCATATCAGATCACTTTCTTTTCTCCAAAGTCCAAATTGAAGGTATTATCATAACCATTGAGGACTGTATCACGACGGTTGTGGGTTCGATCCCCACAAGAGGAAGTGAAATATTTATTGACATTTATATTTCCATTTCTTCGCTCTGGTGTCGAGGCAAAGCACAGTTGAGTTCTGCAACTCAACACGCAATGCCTCCAGAATTCGGCAGAAAGTGGGGAACGGAGTGTCTTAACACTAGGTTCCCTCTGTCTACCCTGCTATGTGCAGGATACAGCGTGAAATTAATTATCATAAATAACATTGATTTAAAATCCAATCAAAATACTTAAACGTATCAAATAAAAAATATTTATATAATTTGAACATAATTATGATATTATATCCGTTTAAAGTTATAAACAAAGTGAAATCCCCACTTTTAAACAATTTACAGCATTCCGAATCCATTTAACTTGTACACATATCTGATAACGACAATCGATTATTATTAAGTCCCATCCCAATTCTTAGTATAAAGTTGTATAGCTAACTGGGGTACATCGCTATACTATATCGTAGCTTCACGCCGTATCCCACACATAGCAGGGCTAGAAGGGAACTGGCAAGTGATGGTACACTCCGTTTCCCATTAACTTCTGTGCCCCCTTCCCGCTGATTTAGAGGTTGCTTTTGCTGTTTGCCAAATATTTCGTTTCCTCGAGTGGTAATCAATCTCACTGCCAGTCGCGTTTACAGTCGCTTGCTTGCCCCTCTGCGCCACGTCTTGTTTTATCTTTGTATATTATAATTATAACTTCTATAATGTTAAACGGTCTTTATAAATTAGCATTTGATTGCTTGACAGGGTTCATTCCAGTTTTGACAATATTTAATTAAATCAATTTATTTTAAAAATTGGCTAAATTGGCAAAAGGCTTGCAAAATAACTATTTTGTATTATATTTAATATATATTCTTTATAGCATTGTATAGCTTACGTTAAGTGAGTGATTAACCTATCTTCCAATCTCGAAGATAAACATTTAACCGCATCTAATGTATGCGTATCAGCTGCTTAAGAAAGTAGTCCAACGGATGATATTTTAACGCCCACCGTAAATTTTAATTAAAAACCCGATGTTTGACTACAGGAAGATAGTAAAATTCTTTATACTTCTGCTCTCTTGCATTGTAAAGTGTTAAAAGTGTGAAATAACTTTGAAATATACTCGTGTAGTGTAGTGTGGGAACTAGTGGGCTGTCTTATTTAAGCGTAGTTTAGTTAAAACTTTTTCTTGAATCTTTTCTACGTTTAAAAGTATTTTTTTATTATTTTTATATGAATGAACTTAAAAGGTGTTTAAGAGTGGTACGTGGTTAAGAACTTAAAAGATGTATACCGATTTTATAAATATTAGTATAAGATCTTTTGTTTCGTATTTTTTAAAATATACTATTTTAACGGACAGACAGTCTGTGACCACGGCACTACTGTAAATTGTTCACATAAAATTTTCAAAAATATTTTTTCTAATACATAAATAGTTTCAAGCTGTTTCAATAGCTTTTTGCACATCTTTAGGAAATTGTCAAAGTAAAAAAAAAAGATAAAACAGTAAAAAATGTTTTTTTTATTTATTATGATTTTACTATTATAAAAGATTTACTCAAAAAAAAAGTCCTATTTTATTTTTATTTTATCTTATATCATCGTACGTCCAAAGCTTCCTAGATACAAACCGTACCGCTAATAGTGTAGTGTTGTAACTAAATCAACGTAACACCACGATGTCAGCAGTGATGGATGACGGTGCACCCACAGACTTAATGCAAATTAGCCATCGGCCAGGAGATCGTTTCAGATAAGAATACTATAATACATGTTGAAGTATACATATAAGTGAGAGTTTTAATGAGAAAACGTTAATGAAATCAAATTAATATAATAAAAAGCTTCACGCTTTATCCCACACATGGCAGGGTAGGCAGAGGGAACTTAGTCTTAAGACACTCCATTCCCCACTTTTTGCCGAATTCTGGAGGCATTGCGTGTTGAGTGCCAGAACTTAACGCCGCGCTTTGTCTCGACACCAGAGTGAAGAAATAGAAATATAAACGTTAATTAATATTTCACTCCCTCGAGTGAAAATCGGACCCACAACTGTCGCGTTACAGTCACACCCTTTTACCGCTGTGCCACGACGGCCTCAAATCAAGTCAATTCAAATTAATAATTATAATATAGCATGAGTTCATTTCAGTGACGGTAATCGTAATAGTTGTAGATTCGATTCTCGAAAGATTAAATTTCCGATAAATCATGTCTTCATCACGCCAAGGTAATGTGCAGTGTTGAGTTCAGCCATTCAATATAGAATGTCTCGAATTTGGGTAAAAAGTTGAATATAAAAACGTTACTTGGTTCTATCTGCTATGAGGGTAAGCGGATGTATTCTTATATCTCCGTCCAATTTTCGAGACATACAATGCTGCGCTTTGTCCTGTTACCAGAGCGACAAATTAAAAATAAATCATTGCTCCAAATGGGAATCGAACCCATCCACCGTTGCGTTTATAGAAAGACGCTTTCTAAATTAAACATTTTAATATGTTCCTCCTTACCTTTAATTAAAGAGGTTTTCTCTGTAAATGATCCAAGGATAATTAACGTAGTTACTTAAATTGGTTTCTTCATTTAGTAAAACGACTCATCAAATATATTTTTGA
>DWGR01005918.1:0-10059 GCA_018247715.1 Heliconius burneyi
CGTCCGTCGATTTGTCCTTGCCAATGTACATTAAGTGGAAATGTTTGTTATGCTTATTTTAAATCACATACATTATATAAATTTTCTTCTATGCCAAAAGCATAGTGTACCATCAAATAACTACGGCCCAATCACGACTACGCAATAATCGTAAATAAATATTTCAACACAAGATCCTATGTTCCTTTGAATGTTTTATCATAATCAGAGTCAGAACACTGACTAACGGTTTCAAATGCAAACATAGATACTAAACCACCAAAGGTATAAAATAAAAAAAAAACAATTTAAATCTTTTGTAGGTATGCCAACCTTGTGGTAGTATTCGAATAAAATGTAATCTAAAAAAGATTAATTTAAATAATTTTAAGTTATTTTTCACTTGCTTTTCTTTTCATTTTCCATTTCAATGCATTTCTTGCAGTATATTTTATAAAGAGACTTACATTACGTATATTATGAAATCTGCAGCCGCATTTCGTATAATTTCTCTCGTATAACTAACTAACTATTAAATTCAAGTAAACGCACGTGAAAAAAACAAATTAGAAAAAACGTTTATTTTCGTGGAAAGCAGATGCTTCCCTGATGGCAATAAAAATATCGAATTAATCGGTTAAAAGAAAATGTTATATTATCCATCACTAGTGTTATTCACGCACTAAAGATAAATAACATACCGAAATTCTGATTAAAATGTGAATTAAAAAGGAATTGACTTTGATAATAATTTGAAGTACATAAGCAATGCTCTATTTGAGATGGGAAGAGAATTGAGGACCTATCTTAATACTCAGTCCTCTCTGCCTAACCCGCTATGCGGGAAAAAGCGTGAAGCAACTTTTTTACTTTAAGAATATACTGAAACGTTTTATAAAAAAAAAATATAATTTTTAAACAGAACTTCAATATTCCACCAATAGATATAATATGCATAATGACTTTTAAAAATTTGTTCACATCGTTTTTGTTTACACTTCCCACACAAAACAAATTTAGAGATGAAAAAAACTAATTACAATAAAGTAAACAAACATAAACTATCATCTAATTAAGAGATAATGGGAATATAATTAGAGTAATATGTTATTACTACTATAGTATATAATATGGTAATATAAGATATTACTGTGGTAGTAAATGGTAAAATAGATCGTACCTTGTCCTTTATGGTGGGTCTGGGCGCTGGTTGGGGCGGCATTGTATGTCGTTTCGCAGCCTCCGGCATCGATTCATCTTTGTCGCCTGATGCTAAGGCTGTTGAATATGAAATGAACGTTAAATATTTAAAATGAATTATAGAAATAAATGTGTAATAATTATATATAATGTATGTGTTTACTACGTAGCATTGAAGAAATTCTGTAAGAGTTTATTTTAAGACAAATACAAGTTCCATAAAAATGCAGAAAGGTTGGTCTGTATCAGCGTCGCCAGATGTCCCGATATTGGCGAGACGTCGCGATTTTTAGCCCTAAAATAAAATGTCCCGTTTGGGACAGGGCTCCGCGGCCCCGCTTTTCACGGCTTATTTCACGTACTGTAAAAATCTTTATACATTACTTTAAGATTTTAATCAGTTATTAATAATCTCGTAGAAATAAATTATGTATATTCGTAAATTACGTATTCAGAATAACTGCCTTACGTACACTATCGTTTAAGCACGTTTTTCTATAAAAAAGAAAAAACATTTTATATTGATATTCTATAACCATTGGGAGGTTTATTGAAAACTCAAATTATATATTAACTTATACTATTTTATTATTTACTTATATTATTTTATTTTTATGTCCCGCTTTTCGTGAAAGAATCCCGCTTTTTTACTTAAAATGTTAAAAAATCCCGCTTTTCACTGAGACAAAATCTGACAACGCTGGTCTGTATCATCTTCAGCGAGAACTAAAAACCAAATACATTTACCACTAACAACCAACCTAAATTTTTATTACTTCTAATATTTTTTCACGAAATATCAAATTATATTATAATTTATAATTATTTCATATTACAAATGTAATCTTTATGAAATATTTATTACTCATATAAAAAATAACACAAGTTTATGATATTACATCACGTTTATATAAAAAATCTCAATTTTTAACACAAAAATATACAATTTAAGCAACATTTTTTACCTCTATGTATACCCAAAAACAACATAAATAAGTTTCAGCAAGCACGTCGGCACACAACACAACACTAACTGTACTGAAATAGTTCTAAAATTAACTTCGGATACAAAATCTGTATGTAGAGTCGACTCTTGAAAAGAATTACGTATGTAATATGTACATTGTACCTACATACAAACTAGTAGCAGAATGATATCTTTTAGGAATTTAGAATGTATCACTCGCATAGCAGCTATTCCCGTATAATTGGGTAAGTTGAGGTAACATAGTGTTAAATCACTCCGTTCCGTACTTTCCGCCTAATTTTCTCATTTTGAATTTGTCTATCATTTTAAGTTTGTGAATACAACATAGTAAAGTTCCAATAAGAATAATTTTAATTAACTTATGTGTAAAACCGGTATTTGCTTCTAAATTGTTTGTAGCCCCTTATAGGTTATTAAGTTTTAGGGTATATGATATCTATCTATTATAAATAACAATGAATTGCCAAATATGTTGCTAATTGCAAAACTCTAAAACGGCTCGACCACTACTTGACGAATAGGGCCACCTCAATTTTTTTCAATACTTTGTCATGTGACAAAGAAAGTTCTTATGGAGAAGGTAAAAAATGAGGAGAAAATAATAAAAAGAACACTTCTTTTCTCATACAAATCAATTAGACCTCAATTTAAACAATTAAAAAAACACGTGCTAGGGTTGAAATTGCCATAAAAAGAAAATAAAATATGACTACTTATCATTGTCAATACATATTAATAAGATTGGAGTGTCTGCCTATGATCTCAAAAAAGCCGTGTTTTATTAACGATACTACTTTTAATAATATTTACACGCTATTAAAACATATTAAAACATTTCTATTTTTTTGTCTATGTCTGTCTTTATGTTTGTCCGATATAATCTTTTGAGGCCAAACGCAAGGGTAAAAGCTTGCGACTGTATACGTGATTTTGGGAGTGCTACTCGAGTCCACTCCACTCAACATGCAATGACTCCAGAACTCCGTGTAAAGTGGAAACGGAAGCGTCCTGATGGCAACGGCGTATGCAAAAAAAATATTATAATTACTTCTAAAACATTATCACTTAAAGAGTGGTAAGCCGAGACCAGAAGCAAACCTGACACCTTTTAATTTTTGATTTATATACCGATATATAAAAAAATAAACAACTTCACTCACTCGACGTACAAGTCGGGTTCCAACAATCATTAAATACCATTTCACTAGCACTTTAAAATAAACACACTTTCAAGAAACATCAATCGATTTTCCTTATCGATCAACAAGAAATATCAGCTTTCAGTTATTTCAACACTTTCAAAACCAAAACACTGTTAACCAACAAAATATTTACAAAAAATAACCAAATCTTTTCTTTTATAATAAATATATTGAAATAAAAACAGCAATTAGTCTTTTTGTCACAGAAAAATTAAGATTTCTTCATAAATTGACCGCAACTAAGGAGAGTTGGCTTTAAACTGAGTAATAGGCTGTAATGTATATATTTACATAGTAGCTAGTAGCCACATAACGTGAGCAAATAGAGTATTAATAAAGTCTACCTCATTTTGGTTGTGATTGGATGGTGTTATGTAGAATGTGTGAATTTATTTTATCTGCATATATTGCAATAGTCAGAAAGAAATTAAATCTCCAGACACTCTGTTCTCCGTTTCTTCTTACCAGATGAAAATACTAGATGTGAACTTACCACTTTAAAAGTTGACATCAAAAGCACTACTATGGAATGTAACGAATTCGATAATTTTAGGATATTTATTAAAAATAGATTATAGAAGTTTTTTCATTCAACGTCATCTTAAGTAAATTTTCGAACAAAAATCTTCCTAAAAATTACAGTATGACAAAAGAAATGAGTCATACCAACATTCATATATAAATACATACATACATATGAGTACACTACTCAATAAGATCTTTTTTACCACACACCTAATTATTGGACTACAGAGTACTGGCTTCGTCACCATTGTATCACCTTGTATCATAGTCAATCACAATTATTAAGGATGTTTGTTTTTTTTCTTTTTTTTTTAAACAGACAGCAAAGTACAAAGTAATATAAAATATAATAAATAACAATTGCACTATATGAAAATACAAAAAAAAAATACTTTAAAAACAATGAAGAAAATTATACACACAAGTTTTACGGCATCACCTCTAATTATACATTGTATTTTTGTGTAAATGCATCGACAGTGTCGTCTGTATGACAGTATCGTGAGTCAAACGTCTTGGATCGCAAGGTCAGAGTCAGTGAGAATCAAAGATATCATCGCGAATAATAGAAAGGAGGTCAAATATGTTATAATACACAGCAATGGTTCAGTTGGAATAACTATACAAAAACTAGAAGGTTTTGGGTTCAAATTTTGTTTTAAAATACATAAGTGATTTTTGATAATGCTTCAAAAAAGACAGAGACGAACATATATTCACTATTAATGACCCAAAAATATATCCATTTATAAAAGACCGTCGTAACGTAATGAGACAACATTTACATGCGTAGTGTGATAATAGTGCGTTCGATTCTTCCTCGTAACTACTAACGTACGTACGTGAACTATTTTCATCCTTCCGCTCTAATTGACAAAGTGCGGCGTTGAGTTCCGCCATGGAATCAAAAATAACTACGTATAACCTTGTGTTAAATTTTTCAATTACGTAAAAATATCTTGTAATCAGTTTCTCTTAATATTTTAGTTGTATTTCGTAATGTTTATTGGAATAATTTTTTTATCCCAAATATTATGTAAATATCCAAAAAAATATATTTTGTTTCAATTTGACTTTTACACAAACACCTAAACTATTTCAGAGACCCTATAAGTCAGGTAGCGCTAGCAAATTGAAACAAACAATCACTAGTTGCTTCTAAGAAAGATGATTCATACCAATATGTAATTTGTTATTATACTATATTTTTTATGAAACGTGCAAATTGATGATATTATGTAATAATTTAAAGTAAAAAGTAAAATATTCTTCATTTTAAAAAATATATAAAACTTTTTCAAGTATGACGCAGTTGGAATACCAGCTTTGAGGCGGGGCTTCTTTCAGCTAGGGGCCTTTGCCTATTTACTTTTTGACTATATCTTTGCCTAGGACCTTGCATAGCTCATTGTTTGAGGTGAACATACATAACATGACACTTCATTTTTGGTTCCTGTTGATTTATTGCGTGATAAGTGGTGAAATCCTCTGACTAACACGCTTTGTCTCGGCGGATTTATCTAAATGTCTATCTCTTATCTTTAAGTAATATTTTACCATATATGATGCCATCGTTACGCAGCCGCACACCATTTTACTGTACCTAAACGGCGGTAGGTTCGATTCCTACTTAGGCTAGTAAATTTTTATAATTTCCTCGCTCAAGTAAATAGACAAAACAGTGTTAAATTCTGCTACTCAACACGAAATGCTTCGAATATTGACAAATTTCTTAACATCCTCCATATCCCTTTAATATGTACATCCCTTTAATATGTGCAATAACTAGCGATATGCGGTATTGATTTTGTATAACATGGTCTATCCCGCATAAAGCCGGAATGTGGGATACCGCCTAAAGCTAAAGAAACCAAAACCAAATCCATTCAGCATGGACGAACACTCACCGTCCGCGCTCCTGGAGGACAGGCGGCGCGAGGACAGCGTGCGCGCAAAGTGTGGGGGCGCGCGGCGAGGCGGGGCGGCGCGCGACTCGTAGTGCGTGCGCCCGCTGTAGTGGAAGCGCGAGCCCAGCCGCGGGAACAGCGCCGTCTTGGGCGCTGGCTCGGGGGACATTAGCCTGTGATTAAACAGTACATTATTATTACATTTTTTATTTACGTTATTTTTATACAAGATAAATGAGACCCTTAAGTAAAATATAAAAATTATAGCTGAAACCAACAATTTAAAAAAGATAACCTGAAATAGAAGATGGCTATAAAAGAGAAGAACAAAATTTATTTTAAATGCCTAGTTCCGTGCTACTGCGCTGCGATTAACCAAACTTTTTACCTTCACAATATTAGTATAGACTATTTGTTATCATTATCATCAACATTATACTTTATAATTTTTATTATTACTAAAATTATTTATTGACTCACCTAAAGAACGTATGATGTTCAACGCATGTCTTCCACAGTTTCTTGGCGGCGCGATGGTTCGCCAGTTTGAATCCAACAGTCGACTCGAATTGCTCGAACTCCCCCGGACGTAATTTCACATAGAAATTGTGTCGTTTGTAACTTATTTTTAAGATTTTGGGCCATGCGAATCGGTTAATACGGAGTCTGAAATAAAAATACAAATTTTAGAATACAGTCAATATTATTTATTTAGAAAACATAAAAAATTTGAACGTAGCAGGACTCGAACCCGCGCCTGCTGGAAACCGACCAAGCGCTGTGACCACTGAGCCATACGTTCTCTAGAAAGAAAGAGGTGCGGGTTCGCGTCCCGCTACGCTAAGCTACTTTAAAATTGTTAAAAAATAGTCGATATTTTTTATAACCTAATGTTACGTACAATATTTCCTGCATTAGAATAATCACAAGTTAAGTCTTGAAACTCAGCGCCATACTTTGAATGCCAGAGCGGAGAAAGGACAATAATTCTTACTTATCATTTACTATTGAGCTATTATAAGTCCTTATTATGCAAACATCACGAGAAACCCAACAAAATCAGAAGGAACCTCGGAGAAGACTAGGTAGTGTTAAGATACTTTGTCTGCATTATGATACTTTCGCTCTTTTCTTTCCGCCTAATTCTAGAGGCATAGAGTGGCAGAACTTAAAGCGCGCTTTACCTTGTCACCAGAACGAGGCAATGCCAATATAAAATATTTAATTTTTTCGAGAATCGATACCACAACTTGCCGCATTCACAGTCACGCGCTAGTGCACTTTCAACACTATTTCTACAAAAAGTTAGTTACTTCTCTCTATGCACGAGGAGCCCGGAGGAACAGACACCTAGCGTTATATCGACATTCTCCGAATCCTTTGCGGGATGGAGGTCGACACCGTACATGGCCAACTTCTTCGCATTCTCCAAATAGTTTAATTCCGCTTCCGCTGGTGTGAAACCTCTGAAAATATAATAATTGAATGTAATTAAAATAATCATACAGATATAAAGTAACAATTTTTCTCATAGAGTAGGGTAACCCACTTAAAATCCCAATGGAATAATAAGTTCTTATAACAGAACCTTTAGTATTTTTCTTATACTAAATATGACGTTTATCACTATCTATAATAATCATAAAAATCTCTGTAAATAAAATATCTAGAAATTTGAACGTTTTAAAATTATGTAATTACACAATCTAGTTAATAATAGATAAAACTAAATGTCTCTAAAAATCGTCTATACATGATGGAAGCGTCAGCGCTCCAGCGTAAAATATTTCAAACCTATAACTAAAGAAAGTAATCAAGATATCTCAACAGTTCAGTCGTAGGATTTTTTTTTCATTTCACCAGTTACCAGTAACGTAAACATTTACTACTACAAAAATGCTACTAAAGGTTTGAACAACTTTGAACTTAATTGCCAATACCTAAGACTCGATTTCGGAATAAGGCCTGTGTTGCGGTTTCCCATCGCTAGGTTTATATCTGCGTGCGTCGTCCTTAACAAATGGTGTTTTATTTTACAATGATAATTTTATTATTTATTTCATTTGAAATAAAAACTTTTATTTGTGGGATTTGGGATTGGCTTTCATAGAGTAGTTAAGACTGTGGTTTTATTTAAAGTGGTACTGATAGAAACACTCTGTATATACAAAATATACTCCTGTCCATACTACCAAATTCAAATTATTCTTTATTCAAATATACTCTTGCAAGCACTGCTGAATTGTCTAAAAGATACATCACTACTCCCGGCTCAGAAGGCAGTTCTGCTGAGAAGGGTCAGCAGCAAACTAGACCATTTCTCTTTTCCATACTATCAAGTCTTACCTATGCGTCTTGTGCAGTTCTAGAACCTTCTCTTCCAAGTCGGGGGTACAAGACGCTGGAGGTACCAGCTTGAGTTGCTTGCAGAGACCAGCACCGACTTCCGTGTCTTCGTAGTCTCCTAACTCCGATTGAAGAAGGTAGCTAGCTAGTAAGGCGTGTGTCACAGCTGAACATGGGAGACGGCCTGGGAAACAAAATATTTTTTAGCTTCACAATGCAATATATCGCAACTATAGTAGGGTTGAATGTTAAAACAAAACTTTGTTTTATTATCAGCTTGAGCAAATAAAAACAATTCATTTTCACTTCAGCCTCGAAAAAAGTTTGTTTTGATAAAATCTAATTTTGAAATAATAAAAATAGTATGGTTTAAATTATAAACATATTGATATTTTCCGCATTTAATTGCAATCTCGTGATAAATTAATTTTCGCGATAAAAAATATAAAATAAAAACTGAATTGAATGATTGAATAAAAAAAAATAACACAAATACATTACAAAAATGGGTTTGCTCGTCAAATTAGCTTTCTTAGTATACTAGATTATAATCTACCTATACCAAAACATACCTTCTAAAAGATCCTTCCTGATGGCCAATACAAGTTGGTACCGAGTGAGTTCCTCTTGCAGCTGCGCTGGCTCCGGAGGATAGAACTTCACTGCGAATCGGACTTCCCATGGCTCGTCTGGTGAAAAGTTATATTCATATATTATAAACTGAAGAAATTATAATTAAAAGGAATAAACAACTTATTAAAATTAAAAAATAATAATACAGAATTTTCAATCTTCAATCAATTTTCAAACGAAATCTGGTCCTTTATGTTTAATAAAATAAATGTAGAATTTAATAAATACCTACTTACTAAGACGCCGTCTTGACGCAGAGACAAAACGTTTGACTTTAAACACGACAATTGTGTATTCGAGTCCACATTGGGTCAATAGAAACATCTTAAAAGTTGGCGGAAAAGAACGGAGTGTTTAAGCACTAGGTTCCTTCAGTCTAACTTGCAATTTGCGAGATACAACGTGAAGCAAGCTAAAAAAAAGAAACACTCACGTTTAATCATCTTAGATACGCGCTTGTCCAGATCTATCCACACACGGGGATCCCCCCGCTCCTCGTACAACAAACCGAAGTAGTCCTTCTCAACTAAGTTGAGGCTTTCGCATACTTTGTTGAGCAACTCGTGACCGCGGATTTTTCTCTGTAAAATGATTAATAAAAAAAATCTTTATCTTTCAAAATTATAGCCTTATGTTTAATAATAAAATAAAAAAACACACAAAAATTCAAGAATGGCAAAAATTTGTCCTGGATTCTGATAAAAAGGACATTATTCACAGAATATGGGACATTCCTTTATAACTATATATCTCTATTTAAAAAGAGGAGAGTGTTAAATTTTTTAGATGACACACACTGAGATGTTACACTAGTAGGGTTCCTGTATTACGGCATACGTATTGGTAAGTCCCTCAGATATAGTTACATTTATTAATAATTAATAGTAATACGTAAATATAATAATATTTTATTGTCGAGGCAAAGCGCTGCGTTGAGTTCTGCCACTCAACACGCAATGACCCCTAGCATTCGGCAAAAAGTGGGGAACGGAGTGTGTTAACCTAGTGTTTCTCTCTGCCTACCCTGCTGTGTACAGCGTGAAGCTGATGAAAAAATAAAAAAATATAATATTTTATATGGTATAGGCCACATCGATATACCCCTATGCGGAAATATATTTAAAATTCTATTATATATTTTATTTAGATATAAGTTCTCTTGTTATGTAATAACTACTTACATCAGCCTCTAACTCCATGGTGGACCCATCCAGCAGTTCCACTTTGATCTTGGCGAGATTGGTGCGGCGTTTAGGCGACTCCTTGGCCTTCGCTTTCG
>DWGR01005919.1:0-10059 GCA_018247715.1 Heliconius burneyi
TGCAGCAAGACGAATGAATAGTTTAGTAAGGAAATCACTTTTTGTGAAATTTTGAGACTAAACGCCGTTTGGGGAACCCAACACTGCATTTTACCGAATTAGATTGTGGCGAATAGAGAATTTTGAGAGTTCAATATTTTTCGTTAAAATTTTAGTATTTATGAGATCGTCGTGGCATAGAAACTTAAGCGTGAATGTGAGAACGACGGCTCTAGATTCGATTTCCAGTCGGGGTAAGAAATATTTAATATTTTCATTACCGCTGTCTGGTAACGATGTCAAGTTCCATCAGTCAAAACCTCGCGTATTAGAAAGTGGGAAAAGGAAGTGCCTTAACACTAGGTTCCCAAGTTTTCTCTGCCCACCCTGCGATGGGAGATGTGGGATACAGCGTAACAAAAAACCCACACCTATCATGTATACACTGAGACGATTTTTTTATATATTTTTTCTCCAAAATTCTAGTAGACGTAAGTATAGAAATAACTTTTTTATATTTGTTATTTTTTTCTTATTTTCAGGATACTCTTGCGAAATCGTCTAGTGAAGGGGTAAGTTTTCTTTGGTCTTTCAATATATAAATATTAGATCTATATATGAGGTCTCTTTTGTATCTTTATGTTTGGGTCGCTAGTAAATATATATAAGTATATACTAATTTCATATTTATTTTAAATTAAATATCGAAAATTTTGTTTTTTTATTTTTTTGAAATCATATTAATTTTAAAAAGTAAAAAATAACTTTTCTGAAGAAATGCGGAGAAGAATAACACTAACATTATCCCACCATATGCGGGATACAGCGTACAGAGTGAAGTTTAAAACTTTATTGTTAATATCAAGACAATACCCCTTTTGTTTCACTTAAACCACTGAAATACGTGCGTGACATTCAAAATTTGCCATGAAGTGTGAATTTTGGTACAAAATTTACAAAGGTGATTGTGGCGGCCACAGTGATTTATCACTCCAAACACCTACGAACAACAGCACACATTGATAATACTCAAAGCGATACCAAAACTCGGCTAAAATACATGTTACCTTTGTCCACGTACTCCAAACGTAAATCAAAGGAGGAAAATGAAAATTTTGATACCTATGAGGTTTTGGATGTGTACATTGGGTGAAGATTTTGAACTCTAAAACCTTGTTTAAGATTTTTTCTGTATCCCGCATATAGCGTTCGCAGCGGAACAAAATGGTAAAGGGAAATGTTCTGACACTCCGTTTCTCACTCTCCGTCCAATTTTTGAGACATTCCTTATTGAAGACTTGCATAAGTCAATACCGTGCTTAGTGTTTTTATCAGAACGAGGACATGAAAATAAAATCGCTTAGTTTACAGTTCTCAATGGGTTTAGAATCACTTAACATACAATTATACAATATATCAATTTTCCAGGAAGACGACATATCGTCACTATGTACCCTTGAGTTCGAATTATCAGAATACATAGAAAGAAGCGCCAGCAGTGCTTTCCACGAGATGTATCCTGGTGTTGAGATGATTGACTACGATTTTATTGCGGAACGGCAAAATTTATATAGCACCAAGTATGTGAATATTCGAATCGAAGCTTTGTGATGCAGGAGCACACGTTTGATTTCTTTTTTTGAAATGATATATTTAATGTCTAATTTAACTCGAACTCTGCGATTCAACTCACAATGCCTTCAGAATTTGATGGAAAGTGGGGAACGGATGTGTCTTAATGGGAACAAACTGAGTTTCCAGCTGGAATCATGAGTTGCCTACGCTGCTACATGTGGGATATATCGTGAAGTTAAAAAAAGAATGTTCAATCTTTGTTACATTTGAACCATGAGAATGATACATATGTACACTATTCCTGAATTTAATTTATACAGTATTCCTGAATTTAATTTAACTAGAACTTAAGTTTTTTCAGTCTTACCCTTTATTCCACATATGGTAAGGTAGGCAAAAAGAACTTAATGTAAGACACTGTGTTCTCCACTTCAATTCAAGACATTGTTTGTCACAGCCGTAATTTATCCTAACATTGTGAGAAAATAAAAAGAAATAAGCATTCACCCGAGTTATTTTTTTACAAATTAAGGAATAATCATTAAAAAACTTTTATAGATTTCATAAGCAAGGAAACTTACTAACATTCCTATTCAATTATACCATTGATATGATAAATTCATACCTAAAATCCAAAATAATCAATATTTTTAATTAAATCTTTGTTCTTTTTATTAGTTTATTAGAGTCCACCGCTCATCTGGTGAAAGGCTGCCTCGGTGCGGGCATATTGGGAATGCACGAAGCGTACATGTATGGTGGCATTTGGACCTCGTTGGGTGTAACCGCTACTATTGGCTTTCTTGTGCCGTATTGTATGCTGGCAAGTTTATTGGTTTACTCTATTTTGTTTCGTTTCTGGTTTGGTTCATAATTTTAAGCTTGCTTTTCATTAATTTTTATCAATCTAAGTGTAGGTTAAGGTATATTGTAAAATTAAATTAAATTAGAACAAGTTTACACTGCATTCCACTCACAGCAGGCTAGATAGAGGGAACCTAGTGTTAAAAAATTCTGGAGGCATTGCGTGTTAAGTGGTGGGACTCAACACCGAGCTTGGCTTTGACCAGAGTGCAGAAATGGAAATAAAAATTTAAATACAAATATCATTTCTCGAGTGGAGGCCCACAACCAGTCGAATGGAAACCCACAACCAGTTGCGTTTACAGTCACACGTTGAGCCCTTGCGCCATGCCTCAAGGTATATTGTAGTACCGAAATAATAATTTATAAGTTACTTAATAGACAAAACGCAGCGTTGGGTTTCTACTCATCACACATGTTTTGAATATTAGGCGAAAATCGCGAACTCAGTGTCTTAATAATACATTTGGTTCAACCTAACCTGCAAAAAATACACTTTGTTATTTTTTTCCAGACGCTTGTGAAGTCAGCTCAAACGATGTACATAAGATTAAGAGTGCCTAGACTTTCTTATCCAGATTTAGCTGAAGCAGCGTTGGCGACTGGGCCGATGAAACTTAGCAGACGTTACAGTAAGGCGTTTAGGTAGGAATATATAGATTACATTTATAAAAAAATATAAAGACAATTGAGAATTTTCTACCACCTGTGGCTCCTGAAAACTTTAAAGTCATGCCAAAACACAGTCAGCTCTTATGTCCAGAATCCTTATATTTGATCTCACATCTAAACATATGATCTCGCATCTACATATCTAGTAAGCTGTGGTGACTATAACACATCCACAACTATCAGCACATACCACCACATTTGATACCACATTTGATAGCACATCTGGCAGATGTGCCACAACATCAGTGTAACACGAAAAAAATCTCTCTGGTAATACAAGAAGTTGAAGGGCAGCGCTCTTGCGGCCTATTGCCACTAAGATGGACAGACCTCATAAAGTCCTGCTCTGGTTATTCCATTAATGACTGCCTACGTACTCCTGATGATAGAAACAGGTGAAGAAGAAAAGTCAATTCATAACCACGACCACACTGACTAGAGTATACGACTAAGAAGAAGAAGAAGTATACTATTCAATATCTAATAAAAATATTTTTAAAAAAATCCACATTTATAATTAAGTAGCATTTAAATGACAATTGGCCGAGGGCATCCTCAATTCACGGTCCGCCCGTCCGCGCGTCCGCCTGTCATTATTTAAAAGATTTAAATTTTTCTTTTTCTTTTCTTAGACTTTCAAACAAAATACACAGCTAAAATTGCATTGTAATATTTTTTTTTTCATTTCAGATACATAATAGATACATTTCTATTTTTAGATTTCAACGGAACCTGCTGTATTTTCCAAATAATGATAGCGAAAACGTTGAAGCAGGTTTGTTTTTTGCTTATATACCATATATCTACTTTTTGAGATACCTATCTGAATTTTTTCAACTAAATTTAAAGTGATGTTTTATTATAGGCCAGTCGTGGCGCAGGGGCTCAAAATGTGCTGCCAAATCGACTGGATGTGGGTTCGATCCCCACTCGAAGAAAGAAAATAATCTAAGCTAATAATCTCTTGTGTCGAGGCAAAGCGCGGCATTGAGTTGCGACATTGAGTGAGAACCATTCAACACGAAAAGCCTCCGTAATTCGGCAAAAAGTGATAAACGTTAAATTGACAAAAAAATATAAAGACAATTGGAAATTTTCTACCAAGTAAAATACAGTCAGCTCTCCGCGTCCAGAATCCTTCATCTCAATCTCACATCTAAACATATGATCTCGCATCTACATATCTAGTTAGCTGTAGAGACAGAAAGGAACGGAGTACCTTAACACGAAGTTCCCTCTGCCTACCCTGCTGTGTGCGGGATATAGCGTGAACGTAGGAATCTTTTGTTAAGACACTCTATTTTATTAAGACACTGTTGTTGTCCAATTCACGCCGTATTCTACGCCATGCCGTTTTCAAGTTTTCGTTGAAGTTCTTATTATACAGTTTTTCTTTAGATTCACGCTGTATCACGCACACAGCATGGAGGGAACCTGATGTTAAGACATTACGTTCACCATTTTCCGCCAAATTTACATAAATATATCTTCTCTAATTTAATTAATTCAATAATAACATGGTCAGGTCATGGAGTCAATATCGAGCTGGCAAGTTTCTATGAGCGTGTACATCCTGATTGTCGCTGTGCCCCTGCTGTTGCTTTGTTTGATTCGAAGTCTCAAGTACTTGGCTACGTTTTCACTTGCAGCTGATATGATTATAGGTATACCTTTATCGTTAACTACATAATATTGTTATAATATAAAATTCATTTCATGTCAGCTGCGATGTTACATTCCGCCAGTCAACGCCTCCAGAATTTGAAGTAAAGTGAGGAAGGGAAATGTCTTAACGGGAATAGAGTGTCTTGTTTCTTATAGGTTCCGAGCTTCCCTTTGCATAAGCTGCTACGTGCGGAATATGGTGAGCAACAAAAAAATAATATTTCCATTTCCTCGCTCTGGTGTTGAGGTAAAAGGCGGCGTTTAGTTCCAGTTCCATTCTACCACTCAACTCCAGAATTCGGCAAAAAGTGGGGAACGAACGTTGGTTTTCTCAACCTACTCTGTACGTTTCACTTCACGCTGTATCCCTGTTCGGGATACAGCGTGAAGCTGATTTATTTTTTAATAAAGAACTTCAGTTATAATTGAAATTCAAGAACATTGGGTAATATTTATATAGTATGTATAGATAAGGATGAATGGTAAAACTGTTAAGTCTACAAAATTTATAATGACGTAGTTTACGATAGGTGTCCAATTATGTGGTGATCGTTCTAGGTCTGATTGCATTTGTTTACTTGTGATTAAAACGAAAGAAGAAACGAAAAAATGTAATTTTCGTTTAATCAGTGTTATTTTCTATTAAAAATACTTTTATTATAAACAAAGCATTAATATAGTTTATGTAGTTAATAAAACGAATGGTAAAAATCTTTTTTTTAACCGACTTCTGTAAGAAAAGGAGGTTATCAATTCGACTGCATTATGTCTGTTACCTCAGAACTTTTGACTGGGTGGACCGATTTGGATGATTTTTTTTTATATGAAAGGTAGTGCTTCCCATGTGGTCCCATTTTTTTAATTTTTTTTTTCTGACAGTGGTATCTATGAGAAAATCACATAAGTCTTATATTGTATTCGGTATGTACGCGACAAATGGGCGAATACCTCAATGTGGCGTGAACCGATTTCGATATTTTTTTTTATTTGAAAGAATACACTTTAAGGACAGTCTGGTGAAAATTTGATAAGGTTCTGATAATGGCATCCGGCCGAAATTGATAAAGTTTGTTTTTTTTTGGTAAAAATTTTATTACACTGTTATAACTTCAAGTTCAACTTCAACGGATTTCAACGGTTCTTTTTTTTTTGAAAGGATTATACTTCAAGGATAGTTTGGTGAAAGTTTGGTGAGGTTCTGATTATGGGATCCGGTCGAAATTGATCAAGTTATAAGAATATTTTTAATACTTCTCAATATACCACAGTGTTAGTTTGCATGTTGTGTTTGCACCTAATTAAGTGAAAATTTACATAGGACAACCACTACCACCACCGCCATTATTTTAAGAAGCATCCTCTTATGGTCTATCTTCTTATCACTTAAAACTTATCTTAACTTACGGTCTTATCACTTAAAATCGTAAAATAAATTAATTTTTAACAAAAACAAAAACCGACTTCTAATAACGAACTAAAAAGTAACAAAATAATTTTACAAAAATTTTATAATTTTGAAGTCGGTGTCAAGCAAAGGCTACAACGACATTACTACATAGCCTTACCTAGACCTTACTACATATTACTAAGCTACAACTACAACTACCTTACTACAATATCAAATTACTAAGCCTGTTTGTCTTACTTGGCACCGACTTCAAAATCATAAAATTTTTGTAATATTATATCTACAAATATTGTGTGTAGCATAAAATTTATAATGCCCTCTATGAAATAAACTGCTAACTACTTTTGTAGGAATTTCTGTAACTAGAATGTGTCATAATGTTTTAGTTTGACACCAGATGGCAGTATATTAAAAATACTTTTTGTTTTTATTCATATAAAAGTAAGAATTTTGTTTCACTTTTGAACAATTTTGTTTCACTTTCCAGATTAGCCAAAAACATATATTTATGAATATAAACAATCCCCCTCAGTAGGGATCGAACCCACAACCACCGTTCTCAGTTACTTTATCGTCTGAGCCAGAATAGCCTTTAAAATAACGAAGTTGAGCACTGAAGAGTAAGTAGAGTGAACCTAATTGTTAGAGTGAAGACACTTCGTTCCCCTAATTTTCGAGGTATGTGTGTCAAGTGGCAGAGCTCAACGCTTTGTGGGTACGGCAACGGTAAATTAAATGAAATAAAACTCAGCCTCTGAATGGGACTCGAACCCACAATAAACACGTTCACAGTCAGACCCTGTAGCCTCTCGCCTCGGCCCTGACGGCCTTTTTAAATAATATGTTAACATACAATTATTGTTTTCAGCTATTTGCGTCGTAACGACTATGGGCTATAGTATATCCATGGCGGGCAATCTGAGCGACCGTCCCGCCTGGAAGAGTGTACATGGCCTGTTACGTACGATCGGTATTTGTATCTATAGTATAAATGCCATCGGTGTAATACTACCTATTGAAAACCATATGAGACGACCGCAGTATATAGGCACTGTGATACAGTGTGGTAAGTCACAGAGATGTTGATTTAAGTTTAACTGGCATTAAAATAACGTAGGACACCGTAAATTAATTAATAAGGTAAAATATCAGTAATATTGTGAACGTAAAGGATATCTATTCCGGGTAAATAGCCTAGATAGTTTCTAAGATGTGATTTTTTTTCTTTTATATGATGGATTTTATTATACTACTTTGCATTTCTGTTAACCATAAAAAATATATACCTCAGAAATGTGTGGATAGTCGTATTTAAAAAACTACTGTACTAATTTTGATGACATTTTGGTCTGCTCTCTAAGATGGAATATACCTCATTTAAATCATAAAGAATCTTCTTTATATAATTTTACAACTGCCTTTAATCGGTTGGTATATGTTTCTGTCGATTTATATGTTAACATTAGACATTTGAAACATTATTCAGATCCTCTACTTGCTTAAAAATTGGAACACGTCATGTCCATTTCAAATGGTTAAAAAAATTATATGCTATTTTAGTTCTTTTGAAACCAGTCTTGGTGTAGAGGCATAAGCGTGCGACTGTAAACGCGACAAGTTGTGGGTTCTTAATATTTTAATTTAGGGATCAAGGCAAAGCGCGGCGTTGAGCTCCACCAGTTAATAAGAAATGCGTCCAAAATTCGGCGAAAAGTGGGAAGCGAAGTTGCGAGTGTTTATAAAAACTTTCATTCCACAGGTATGCCCATAGTAATAGTTTTTGTGACCATCATCGGTTTCTTTGGATATTGGGCGTGGGGTGAAAAGTGTAGATCACCATTCACCATACATATGCCGTCTTATACGTATGTGTTTCTATATTATTTAATAGAATTATACTATAAAAATAGTGGTAAATATAACACTTCTTGTTAAAATTATTATACAACAACTGTTTTTTAAAAAGAAAATATTAAATATAAGAAAAAACCTTTGAATAACAGAAATTAGAAGATAATGCCTTCTAATTTATTCTATTATTCAAAGTCTTTTTTAGCTTCACGAGTAAAACAAAGGAACAGAGGAAATTAAGGTCTCTTGTTTTCTTTGTTATCAAATTTCTGCCTGAATTCAAAATGATTGAGTATTTTGTGGCAAAACTCAATGCCATATTTTAACTTGCAAGAAAACAAGGAGATATCCATTGTTCCTAATGGAGTTCGTACTCACGACCACCTCGCTCACAGTTGACGCTATCCCATTGCCTTAATTGTGTTTAGTTCATAATATTTTATCATTAATTCTTCTTCTTCTTTCTCAGAAGATTATCAGGTGTCTCTTAATTTCAGAGTTCTTCTTATAATGCAAGTTCTTCTAACAACGACTTTCGGAGTAACATTTGCTGTACATTTCTGGGTGTCATTTAGGATTATATGGCATTATATTGGGAAGAGATTTAAAAAGTTAAATTACTACTTATTATTACATTTATTATTTTTTACTAAAGATAAGATATGTTACATGTCGTTTTTGTTTGCCCGTAAATACAGCGGTTGTAAGTTCAATCCATTTGAGAAAATAATTATTTTAGTTTATTTTTCTTTTAACACTCTGCTGAAACAAAACGCCGCGTTGATTTACGCATTTTAGCATGTCATGTCTTCGAAATTAGGCGGAAAATGTGGAAAGGAAGATATTTACAGTAGATTCCATTTGCCATTACTGCTTTGTAGGATAAACCATATGCTGAAAAAAAATTGTAAAAAAATAAATATTTGTCATTGGTAATTGTAATATAGTATAAAGCCTTCTTCAAAAAACAGACCATCTAATCCAAAGCAGTTCCTGAGATTACAACATTCTACCAAACATGCACTTCAGCTTTATAATATTGATTATTTATATTATTATTCAAATATATTAGTTCCATTTCTTTATATATAAATATTTTGAACAGGCGTCGTGGTATATGGGAGCGTTTACATCGAGCAATACATGTTCTTATTATATCGTGTTTGTCCTTGGCCTTTCCGAGTATGGTTAGATGGATGAGTTTTGTAAGTTATATTTTGTTTTTTTAAAATCTAGGACTAACGGCGTTGAGATCCGACTTACCTTTAACAATAGGTTCCCTCTGTCTACCCTGCTTTATGCGTGAAGCTGAAAAAGAACTATATTTCGAAAGACCACCAGTAGATAGTCCTATCTACTGGTGGTCTTTCGAAATATAGTTCTGCAACTTGGGGTGTCAATGTAAATAATTAGTAATGGTAATTAGAAGCTGAATGCTAAGACCAAGCAGCTGTATTAGATTTCGCTTAAGTAGCGGAAAATATATAAAAATTCATTTTGCTAATCCAACAAAGTAAGGCTCTTAGATATACTCGTATAAGTGATAGAAAAACTAAACACATGAAAAATCGTCAGGTTGAAGAAACACTCTTTTTTAATTAATAAATAAATCATTTCATTTATTATGTTTCAGGTTGGCAACTTTTTCGCGGGATTTATGGTTTTTGTGTTTCCAGCGTTGATAGAGATATTGATAAAGTGGAGTCATTCTAGAAAATATTTATTTATGTAGGTAAAATGAGCTATTTGTTATTTTTCTATTCCTTTTTTAATTATATCACTTTAGCAAGCTATTCTTTATACTTACATTGATTTTTGTTAAAAGAAATCTGTTAAGAAAATAATATGTATCGTAATCTTTATCGTCATTTATTTTGAAGGAAGTAAATAAGTCAAAATAAATAAATCAGCTTCACTGTGTATCCCGCACACAGTAGCGTAGGCAGATCGAACCTAGTGTTAAGACACTCCGTTCCCCACTTCCTGCCGAATTCTGGATGCATTGCGTGTTCAGTGGCAGAACTCAACGCCACGCTCTGCCTCGA
>DWGR01005920.1:0-10059 GCA_018247715.1 Heliconius burneyi
GACTGACCTACGTGTTTGTAAGTGAAATAACTAAAATTACAATGTATAGATAATTACAAAATGGTTTCATACGTAACCTGATAGCCCTATGCCTGCAGTCACATAGGCGACGGGTCGCGGAAGCGGTACCTAAGAACGAGTCGAATTACTTTCTCAAACCGCGTCTTACACCCACCTGCGAAGAAATGGATCTAAAGATATATAAGATTGTAGATGTTGATTTTGTTTTTATCGAGATAATTATGGTATAAGAAGCGCCAATTAAAAAATTAATTATAATGACGTTTTTTGTATGTCTCTGCTAGATTTAAGATTATGTTTCTTTTCTTCTTTATGAAGTGAGTATAAAACTCAAAGGAAGATGTATTTATTTTCTTCTTCATTCAATAGCCCAATTTTCGAGACATTGCGTGTTCGAGATATTGTGACTAGCGGAACTCAAAACCTTGCTACGTTTAATAATAAAAAAATGCGCACTTCGATACTATAAAGAGAATTAAAATTAACAGGATAGTTCCGGTTAATCTATAATTTAAAAATTTGGTAACTTCTAATCATCTACAGGTGTTATTAGTTCAGGGAAAAATCTGAAAACTTAAAATCCTAAAAAATAGTAACCTTTAAAGGGGGCCAAATTTGATATTAACAAATCGCTAGTTCAAATGAGGTATCAGATGTAAGGGATCTGGCTAAGCTAAGCCTGTATTTTTAAAAAAGCTCGAGACCTCCAATTTTTGTACGGAAACCTCGGAAGGCGAACCTCGACTCGCGCTTATCCGTTGTTTTTTCTTCTGAATAACTATAACATTTTTTTGACTGTATAAATATTATTTTTATAAAATAAAATATATTGTTAAAGATTTCCGCTTGATCCAAATAAATATTATTTTTTATTATTAATTATATCAAAACTTTCATCGCACTCACTAGGTAGGTACGGCTAATAAAAACTTTACATTACATTTAATAGGCCCAGTTCAGAAATCACTCGCCACTGCGTATTCGACGGATAAACTTACATAAGGAGACAAAGAAACAAAGCGACGCGTTGCTCGCATCCGTATTACTTTTTATAAGATACTACTGTGAAAGTCCAAATAACTAGCGGACCCGGACGCGGCTTCGCCCGCATGCACTATACGAATATTTATTAAATATATTTATGAAATTATTTTCAGTATTCAATAGAATTAGTAAGAAAATATAAGCCAAAATAAGCTAAAAGAGAATAAAACGCGCGCGTACATAGATACCTTCTCTAACAAAACGTTTTTTTTTTTCATTTATATGGTACATAAACCACACATGACAGAGAGTACAGAAAACATATACTAACAGAAAGAATGTGTCAAAGTATAACTTATCTCTAGTAGAGATCTCTACCAGAAACCCTTCAATGTAGGAGAGGTTGAGAGAAACGATTCAGGTGCGGTATTTAAATATTACGTTAATAATAATAAATCTACATACAAATATACTTAATATTAATCAAAATTACTTTACCTACATAATTTCTACATAAGTTCTATATTAAAATAGGATAATTTTTGTGAGCCCCAATGATAATAAGCTCCAAATGATTAAAATTACAATATATTAATTGTATAACATCGGTATAGATAACCGAACTGAGATAACGTTGCCAGCAATGGCGACACGCATGGGCAGACTCGACCGGATCATTACCACCCCCGGCATTTAAAACCGGCGTGAAGTAGTGGCTTTATGCCACTGCGTTTCGCATTAGGTAATGCCGGGCCCCGGCGCCCAATCACCTCAAAAGCTGGCAACGCACCAGTAGTTCCTCTGGTGTTACGCGGGGTCGTGGGCGGCAGTGATCACTTACTATCAGGTGACCCGTACGCTCGTTTGCCATGCTTTTTCCATAAAAAAAAAACCAAATATTTTATCCTAAATGTTTCCAATTTTTTGTTTTTCGAGTTCGAACTCTATTAGAAGAGCAGAGTATAAAAATTAATTATAAACAGCAAATAATAACATAAAAATTAAGAATAGTTCGAAAATGTATGAAAATTTAAAAAATCGTCAAAGTCATCTATCTGTCCGTCCGCGTCGGTCATACTATGCCGCTCGTAGGCTAGGTCGTTTCGAATCAGTGACATCTCCGTCATTATTTATTAGAATATTATACAGTAAACTATAATTTCAATCTAGATGGAATGCTGAAAGTGGCTATAATAGGTAAATTATTTTCTTAAGGATGAATATTAACAAAAACCCTCAGAGATATATTTTTGTAAAATATTGTTTTTGTGTCTCATAAGGTTGAGTTGGCACACGCTGTGTACGCGTTAAGTAAGCTCCTCCTGGATGACGTTTGCAAGCCGTTGCCTAGCAACGACGGTTGTTACTAATATGGCGGCATAAATAGCATTTCAAATTAATTTATATTTAATATATTAGTATATATCGATTGTATTACAAATATGAGAAAAAAGTAACCTACATATGTTCATCGCGAGACCCTCAAGTATCTCTATATGAGTATTACAATTGGATTACGGGTTTGACCCTGATTGCGTAAAAGACAGACAGACAGACAAAGTTACTTTCGAATTTATAATATAGGTATGGATAAGTGGGTACTTTGGGATTTTACCTAGAGTGATTTTGAGTCATATTACTTTACATTTAAAAAAATATACGAATTTTATGTCTCCTTTCGCTAGCAATTTGTTTTTAAACTTTATTTTAAAACGTGTCTTGGCGCAGTGAACGCGTTTGAATAGAAGCGCGATAGTTGTGGGTTTGATACCGGACGAAATAAAGTTAAATAATGTTTTAATGAAAATATTTAAAACATTATTTAACTTTATTTGGCTTAGTTCACTGCGTCCTTCAATTTCACCAGTCAACACGCAGGCTTTGAAAATTTGGAGGATATTGGGGAAGAAAAAAGTTGAAGATATGTAAATATCTTACTTATGTCATACTTAAACAAATTTCTATACAAATTTAAAACTTCAAGCTGTCTAAATTAGTTCCTGTTTTAGTTTCGCTTCAAAACCTGCTTCAGCCGGGCCGGATTGCTGAGTTACATTTTCTATAATTGCTACAATTAGAGGCCGTCTCGGCGCAGCGGCACAAGGTGTGACTAACGCTGACTGTAACGTGACGGACGTGGGTTCGATTCTCATTCAAGGAAGTGGAATATATATAAACGTTTATATTTCTATTTCTTCGCTCTGGTGTCGAAGCAAAAGCGCGGCGTTGAGTTCTGCCACTCATCATGTAATATCTCCAGAATTCGGCAGAAAGTGGGGGAATGGAGTGTCCTAACACAACGCCTACCCTGCCGTGTGCAGGATAGCTTTATCCTGCACACGGCAGGGTAGGCGTTGTGAAGCTGATTTTTTTTATTTCTTAGGTGTATTAAAGTAAGCTCTACAGTTAAAAGTTCAATGAGACTTGGCTTCATTTTGTGTCATATATACAAACTGGCGCACACTTGCCGTAGAGCTCTACTGTTCTTTAGTGTTGCGATCGGGCTCGCGGGGCAGCGGTGCGGTATGGGCGGAGACGAGGAGGATCTTAAATATGCATTCGCAAGTGTCCACGCGTACCCTATTGGCTTTTACAGTGACATCCGTTGGGTTGGGAAGAGGGCACTCTGTCCCTGAATAAATACAAGCACTAAGTGGCTGCCTGTGAGGAAGTCGACGAGTGTAAGGGCGCCCCCTACAGGACTCGAACCTCGGCTTCTGGGAGCGAACTGGGATATTCTTGGCGGAGTATAACTAATAATATTTATTTACATTAACATCTTTAGTAAACTTGTTTTATTACTTATCATGTTCACGGTTATAACAATAAAGTATTATTTATTTAATAATTGAATTATATATAATAATTGTAATATTTATAAAATACAACAAGCAATTTTATTTAATTTAATATAAGCGTCATCTACATTTTTGGTCTTAAACGTTTTTCTTCCTGGTGGAGAGTCCACGAAACATTTTGTTTAACTGTAAAGTTAGTTAGACTAAAGATGACACTAGATGGCGCTAGAGGTAAGAAATAGGCATTTTTGTTCTTCAAATTAAAAGAACGTATCATACACAGAGTACATTCTATATA
This sequence comes from Heliconius burneyi, assembly GCA_018247715.1. Classification (NCBI taxonomy): domain Eukaryota; kingdom Metazoa; phylum Arthropoda; class Insecta; order Lepidoptera; family Nymphalidae; genus Heliconius; species Heliconius burneyi. Next base: position 4,102 of record DWGR01005920.1, read on the forward strand.
CAATAACTATATAATATGATAACATTTTAAATATTCATTATATTATGCCAAATTATGAAAAAAATAAAATATTATAGTTTTAAGTAATACATAGTAAGCGATTCATTTAATTATTTTAAATTTGATTTCGATATTGGATTATTCGATTCGATTTGGGTATTTTTTGTAAAATGCAATCATTACAGTTATTTTATATAAATTTCTTTCAAGCATTATAATTAATTTATTTATTTGGTAGCCAGTGTTTGGCTATTTTTGTAGTTAAACCAGTACTAACAGATCTTCCACATTTAAGTAAATATTAATAGTGTAAAGTGTTAATATTAGAGAGCAGTAAATGCTAAAATATATACAAGTTCACATGACTGTCACTAAAAGTAATATCAAAAGGGCATTAATCATATCTTTGAAAATAAACTATATGTAGTTCTATATTTTTATTTGTTGTTTTCAGTGCACAGACTTGGGCCAAATGTTGTTGGCCGAGGACTCCTTTGGAGTCATTACACTCCCTATTTACTTCCATTAGTTTTAGGAGACATTTTAGTATGTCATCTTTTTATGAAAGTGAAAGGCAAAACTAAGCATATCATATATCATATGCTTTACTTATAAATCAAGAATATAGTGAAGACCAGGTAAAGTTTTTTGCAATTGTAAGCTATGTTGTACGGCATTCTGCCTTTTTTATTTTTACTACACTCAGTGCTAGTTTCACCAATGGCTGTTAAAGTTCCAGATAGCCTTACGTGCCAGACAAGCTATAATTTCAGGTCTTGATTAGCAATATCTAGTAGATATACATTTGACACCTGCATTTAATTTTTACATACTTACCTACTTGTAATTTAAAAATGTAACAAATCATACGAATTGACCTACTATTGTATAAATAAAGAGATATTATATAAATAAGAAAATATAAGACTTATTTTTTATGTTCATCCTGTTTGTAAGATATCATTAATTGTTAGATTACTCTCTGAAAGTTTCAGATTTATTTGTTACCGATGATCAATATTGTCTTGTCTATATACATTTTTAAAAAAAGTTATTGGCATTTGAATGAATGAAATGAAATTTCAAGGCATGAATTGATGGAGTGGATATAGATAACCCAATATTTCGTTCTTATTTTTGTGATTTATTATTTTTATAATTTATGATAAATAAGGTTATAATCCTGCTATATACAATTATTTTTTAGGTTCCAATGGAACTCTAAGAAGAACAACGTCGTATATTCTTAAAGAGCCTAGAAAGATGAAGCATGTGCAGAATTGCAGATTGTAGCTTAAGAGTAGTTTTTATATACATAGTATGTATATTTATGTGTCTATACATTATCTATATAATATGTACAGATTATTAATATTGTAAATGTCATTAACAACTGTCAAAATGTATGTTTTTTAATGGTATTTATTGCATTTAAGTAGAAAAGCCAAATTAATTATGTTTGAAGAAACATTCATCGTCATTATTAGAAGCTAGAAACATAAAATTATTGTGTAAAATATTGTATGTATGTAACTTATAAAATAAAATAAAAGTATGAATAATTATAATATAACTTATGGAAAAGGCAGGGAAAGATAAATATTGGTGACATTTTTTTATTAAAAAGAAGAATATATTAAAGTGGGTACTTCAAATATGTTTTGAATGAAATAGGACAGATATTCCATACAGTACCGTGTAACTTATTTTATACATAACTTTTTAATATAATATATGAATGTCAATGAGGCCAGTCGTGGCGCAGGGGCACAAATATGCGACTGTACGCGACAGGTTGCGAGTTAGATTCCCACTGGAGTGAATTTAATTAAATGGAATTTAATTATTGGAAATGAATTTAAAAATGGAATCAAATATCATCTGTCAAATATTTCAAATATTGCGCCTTGTTTACCAGAGCGAGAAAATGAACACAATTCATTTCCTCGGGTGGGAATCAAACCGACAACTGTCACGACGGCCCCTAAAATATATTTTCATATAATATTATAAAATTAAAAAAGAATATTTATAATGTTTTATAATCGAAATATATTAGTTGTCTGTTTGTTTCGTATAACGTGTGATGTGAATTTATTTGCAATAAAACAATGTTCATTGTGGATGTAACTTTTATTTCTATTTAAACTTATAATAACTGTGAAATATTCCTTATTTTTAGCTTCATGCTGTATCTCACGTGAAGGATAAGCAGCGGCTCACATAGACATAGCGGCTATGAGTTCCGCCACTCAACACGCAATGTCTTAAATTTGGGCAGTGAGTAGAGAACGGAATGTCTTTACGCTAGTTCATCTTAGCTTGCCACACACATGGGAAATAGCGTGAAGTTAAAAATACACCTTTATTAGTACATAATATTAGAAAATATCATTCTAAAGTAATTAAAAAAAATTTCTATCAAAATGAGGAAATGGAAACAATTTAAATGTAATCATTACCTCGAATGGAAATCAAACATACAGCCTTCTTATATACTTAGATGGTGGCAAACTGCGCCACGACGGCCTCTAGCAAAAAAAACCTAGATAGAATTTTTTAGGATAGACTTTTAAACTGTAATCGTGGTGCAGTAATATTATGTAATTTATCACTTTATATCATAAAAGATCACTTGAAAGAAAAATTAATTAATATACTTGATATGTTAACCAGTCAGTCAGTCAGCAGACCAGCTCAATGGCATCGTAATATTACATTGTCATCCGATCTACATATAGTTGCCAAGTATAAACGTGTAGTTTAGATTCTTAGATTTTGATTTGGAGTGTTAAATTTTGTTACTTAGTAATATTATAAGAAAACGCATAACAAATTGAAAGTAATGGGACTGGATTATAAAACGCATGTTTTTGGATAACTTAACAACTACTTAAACAAATATTTTTGACATTTTTAAAGTGTTATTCCACACTTAGAAAATTGACAGACGGTTGGACGGTTGCCAAGAGGCACGGGGTCGAATCACGCTACGATCATTTTTTTATACGATTTCTAAAAAAGTATTTTATTTAAACTTTATTAAGTTAGCACTCATAGCAGCTTATCTTATACATCTACGTATTATAATTAATTCTAAAGCTAAACATCTTATGTTTTAATTATATTTAAGAGAAATCCTTTTACGAAATGCTTTTGCTATATAAAAGTGTTTAAATCTACAATGTAAATGTTTTAAGCTTATTTCGAATACGTAGTAGCTCGCCGATTTTGTTCGTTGGTATCACATTGTATCGCAGGAACTCTGAAGTAATGGGCTGAAATACAAATTAACCTCTTTAATACTAGTATATTTCTTTTTCTAGCACGCTATAACTGTTAGTTAAAAATCAATTTAGCTGCGCGCTGTATCCCGCACAGCAGCGTAGGCTGAGCAAACCTAGTGCTAAGACACTCCGCTCCCCACTTTCTGTCGAATTCTGGAAGCATTGCGTGTTGAGTGACGGAACTCAACGCAAGGCATAGTTTTGCTACCAAAACGTGGAAATTAGAACAATACATTCCCTTGAGCCTCCCGAAGGAAAGGAGGAATCCGACCTACAACCGTCATGTTCACAGTCAGGCTAACACTCAGCACGAGCAGAAAATATAGAACGGAGTTTCTTATTTCTAGGTTCTCTTTGCCTACCCTGCTAGATGCAGGATATACATTAAATTAAAAAAAACTATTACCTCAGTATCCTTTAAGTGATTTCTCTCTCCGTATATTCTGCCGTGGCTGCGGTCGTAGCTGTTATCTTCTCCGTCGTCGCCGTCATTGTAAGTTCCCGACTGCTTCTGAATCACTATACAACTGGAATGAAATGTGTTAATGTTAGAAAAAGATTTTCTAGAGTCCAGATATTTTAAATATTTTTGGTTGTCGACATTTGAAAATATAAGTTAGGAATTAGATCCAACCCGGAGACCGTCGCGTCCTGCCGCAGGATGTGACTGTAAACGTGAGTGTTGAGCTCCGCCACTCAACACGCAAGGTATCGAAAATTGGCCACTGAGTCAGGGTTTCAACATCAGAGTTTCCTCTGCCTACCTTGCTAAATGCGGGATACAACGTGAAGCTAAAAAAATATTGATCCAGATAACCTAATATTGTTTCAAAAGACAAACTATGAACAGAGTGACGTATCACTGTAATCTCTATGAGATACAAAGAAAATATTACCGTTTTTGTCTGGACAAAGCCACCGCGTTAACTTGCTCGAGGTAAATGATAATGAAAATGAAAAATGCCGTATAGCGGTACATTTTGAAATAATATTAAACAGTTCCGTTGCTATTTATATACTAAATATTATAATTTAGAACGATATATACAATGTTAAATGATTATATGTTTGTTTGTATAACTGTACTATTCTGTAAAAACGGTATGTTTTTTATTGGAGGACCCGTTCTTCACTTTATGCTCAATTTTCTAGTTATTGCATGAGGGGCGGAAGTCAACGCTGTACTTTGTATTCTTACCAGAGGGAACAAATGATAATTTTTCATTGCCCCAAGCGGAAATAGAATCTTTAACCGTACAACCGTACCGAACTACAATTGAGTTCACAGGAAGACAGTGAGACAACGAACGGCCCGTTGGACCGATTCCTTACTGTCTGTACATTCGAAGCATTGGGTGTGGTTTGGTGATGAGTGGTATGCCTCAATGCCGCTCTTTATATATAAAGGTAGATTCACACTATAGTGCTAATAACGGTTCAGTCTCAATCCTCTCTTAGTCTTATAAAAATGTTCCTATTTGAGAATCAATGAGAGCATTCATACTATCGTCCCTGTCAAGTTCCCGTCCAAATATGAATATAAGAGTATTTTTTCTATTCGATTAGCTAATCGTAGCGCAGCGGCACACTCGTGCGACTGTAGACGCGACAGGTCGTACATTCGGTTCTCACTCGAGGAAATTATTTCGCTCTAGCATAGAAGCAAAATGCCAACGCCGCGTTTTGCGCCGAGTTCCGCAAGTCAATATAAAATTTGGCAAGAATTAGGGCCGGAGTGTCTTAACATTAGGTTCCCTCTATCTTACCCTGCGAGCGAGATACAGCGATAAGCTACAAAAAACTTTAATTTTTAAATACATTTCCTAGAACGCAAGCAAAACCAAATGCTATTTTTAGTTTTAAACTGCTAAGTAAATATGCGGGTATCATTATATGATATGTTTATCAAATACATGTTGTTTTATACAACACCCGTGATGTAAAAGTATAGTTATGACGTAGTTTATATAGTAGATATATTATATAAGACAACGCGGCGTTGAGTTCCGCTACTCATCACGCAATATTTGGATAATTGGGCAGTGGATAGGGAGTACCTTAACACTAGATGGAAAAAAGGAATTAAGTAAAAAGATAATAGAGAGTACTCTCTAAATCTTCTTTGTACATCTTCAATTTGATCTTTTTTCTTTGGTATTTTTTTTATAGATGAACCCTAAGATCATTTGTTCAAATCGATCGCGATCGGAATAGGTATATAATAATACCTATATATTTTAGCGTCACGCTCTATGCCCTTAATAGCAAGGTAGGCAGAGGGAGCCTAGGTAATTAGTGTTTTTTTTTTAAATTTAATTCTTGCTTACACTACAGACTTATGGTTCGTACCTTTTGTCACCTTATACATTTATTTTATAATTTTTTTCTTTAGATATTACTTAAAACTACACTTATATTTATACACTATCTCCTTGAGAGAGTTCAGTTTACATTGTCTTAACTTACTATAACACTATAATCTAAATCTACATGCAGAAATGTAACATTCCTTATAACTAAATTTTACTTAATGGACTGCAACAGGTAAAATATTTATTACAAGAATTTTATACTACTATCCTTATATTCCTTATGGCAGTATCTAGTGTTAAGACACTCTCTTCTCATTAACACACTTCTGTTTCTCACATTCCGCCGAATTCTGGAGACA
>DWGR01005921.1:0-10058 GCA_018247715.1 Heliconius burneyi
GGACCGGATTTGCTCTAAATTTTCTTTTTCATTATAGATTGATTTATGAATGACAACGGCATCTCACGATCAACCTGACCTGAGAGCCGTTTATAAATACGATCCTTAGGAAAGAAAAGTATTTTTTAAAAAACATAAAAAGTTGAACGTGGGTTTAAAACCGCCACTCTTAGAAACCGTCCGTTAGTAGAACCGAAAGCAAAACGTCAAATGTTTTTGTTAACCCTGTAAGGCAGTTAAATTTTTTTTTATACACGAAACTTACGAAAATGCTTTTTTTCTGTTAAACGATTAGTAACTAATTTAAAAAGACAAAATTTTACAGGTTTGGAAATTAATATTAATTTATAAATTAACATTAAACATAATAGCAAAAATCTAGTTTTTTTTACGATATATTATTTAATCTCTAAATAATTGTAATTAAAAACTACATTTTAAGTTTAGAAAATCTACAGGAGCAAGAACTTATTTCTACGATCCAACAACAAATGTTTTATCGTATATTCTAAAACACTGCTTTTTCTAATAAAAATATATCAGTTTTCTTATATATATATAGTTAAATTAAAAATACTAGTCCCTACGACTAAGCCAGTGCTAAATCTAAAGAAAATTACGTTCTCACTTTACTTAGGAAGATGTTTCTTTACGTTGTTTCGTTTCTTTATGTGTTTTTTCATTTTTAAAATAGAAACTATGATATTGAAATATAATTGAATATTATATAAACATTTTTCAAGATATATGATAAAAGATTTTATTTACACATGACATCAATTATTAAGACAGAGCTAAAGAAAAAACACAAATCTTTATTTTCACTTTATTAAAAGAAATTAAAACCTCAAACGAATTCCAGGTGTCGCAGCTTCTCTCTTGACGCATGTAATATTTAGGGAAAAGGTTCGTTACGCAAGATACACTAACTAAAATAATTCTAATAATAATGAAGAAGTTTGTAGCGTAAAGAGCCTCTTCGCTAAAAAAAAGGGAGGTAAAAACTGTTACCAACTTTAGAAGAAAAAGAACATGTGTACGCTTTAATAAACGCAGGAAGGGGGAACTCCCGCACAGTTAATGCAACCTAGATGCGCGTATCTGCAAATCACAGCAATCAGCACAGGAGGCTGCCACAGCAAACAGGCCAGCGTGCAGCACCGGCCTGCCAAACAAATTCAAGTGTTAATCCACTATGCAAAGCTTGTCAAAGACTTTTTAAATACTCTTTTAAAGAACTTAAGGTCATTGACCCGCTAAATGATTTTAAAATGAGTGACATCTAATAATTTAATTAACAAAAAACTCAATATCTTCGGGGCCTATATAATATTGCGTGTTTTTTTTGTCATTTGTCAATAAATATAAAAGTTTACTCATAACTTATGATCAGCAACAACAGCAATTCAGCAGTTGTCAGCAAACCGCATTACCCCCCTCCCCGCTACCGCCTCGCACCCGAGCACTCCACACGCCCTGAGCATACCAACAGTACCATTAATGTTACATCAATCACAAAACAAAAAACTTTTGAAAATCACATACTTTGGTACGTAAATAAACATGGATTGTATTAACTTTTAACATGTTATACATACACAATAATAATTGCAAAATATAATTTGTTCAGATATTGTATCTTATTGTACTTAATTAGAAAAAAATAAAAAGAACAATAGGTCCGAATCAAAAACATAGACATGACTTCAATTATTTACCATGCCTTGAATGTAGTTGTCATAAATGCCCAATTTAACCCAATTTGGTGTACATGATCTTCCAATTTATTTAGTTTAACCTGAAATTACATCTAATGACCGCTGGCCACATCTAGGTATAATTAATTATAAACTAAAAAAAAAATACAATTTCATAAATCTCATCTTGATTCAAGCTATTAACAAAATCCATTTAATAGTAACGACACAATACTGACATAGGTTAGCAAAATCAGAGTGCCAAAGTGTACACATTAAAAGTTACTTCTTACTCCCATACTAAGTGGAAAAGATTGTTAAGAAAATCAAAACATAAATTATTGCTCATACACTATGTTGTACATGAAAATGAAATAATAAAATACAATCATTAATACAATAAATGAAACTTAAAACTAATTCTTTTGTTGCATATTTGCCACTATGTCATAGTTAGGTCTATAGTTCTTAATTTAGGAGTGGGCTAGTACCTGGGCCAAGGCTGCAAGTTCCGAGACACGGAGCACAGCACTTCAGCTCTCAGTGGTACCTTTGCCTGTGAAAAAAATAAATAAGTTACTATTATTGCATATTTTTTTATCTTCACAGTTGCAACCTTTGCATGCAGAATACTGCATTTTATAATTTTGTCATTTTCCACCCATTATTTAAGACTAGCGGCCTGCCAGCGGCTTCACCTGCTTGAACTACATGATCATAATAAACATTTAATAAACAGAATTGACTGACAGTCATAATGTGTTGATGTCAATGACTAATTTAATTTACTCGTTTGGATACAGCCTTAAATGTTAAATTATTGATTTGGGTAAGGATTTATAATATTCTTTGAAAAATAAATATATAGTCTTTGTTTTGAAAGTCAGTTAAAAAAACAGATTTATCACAAGCAAATAATGATTTATAAAGTATAGATAAAGATTGCTTTATATTTGCAGGAAAACTCATGCACTTTTTTAATGAACCAATTATGATGAAACAAATTGAAGATGTTGAGTTAAAGTTTTACCATTTTAGTCAAAAATATTAAAACTACAGACAAAATATTTTTACTGTTTTATTATATATAAATATATATATATATATATATATATATATATATATATATATAGATGCTGTGCTAAGTTAACCTCAATATAAAACATTTGCTACAATTTAATTTTAAATTCTTATCTATTTTAATAATAATTTGAACAAATTGAAAACTTTTTACCAATATAGTAAACAATAGCAATTACAAACCATACCAAGAATTTCAATGTCTTGAACGCGAACGGCTGCGACTACGGCTACGGGAGCGGCCGCGCGAGCTCTTCGAGTCCGAGCGAGACCTGGACCTAGAGCGAGAGCGGGAACGGCTTCTGGAGTACGAACGCTTCCGCGAACGAGACCTGGATCGACGACGTGAACGAGACCGTGAACGCGAGTGGCTAAAAAAATACCATCACAACACTAGTTTTAATATTGTATGACAAGTTTAATGGTAATTATAGCTCACTCTTCTCTCCTTCTGCGAAATTCTCGTTAACTTAAAGCTAATATTTCTTCCAATATAATTACTGAATGATATATAAATAAAATTAAGATAATATTAATTTTATAAGTATAATTATAACCATCGCATGGCTTACCTGCGGCGACGATCATAACGACTTCTGTATGGTGACGATGGCCGGCCATATCGTGCCATTTGTACACGAAGCTCCCTTCCATCCAACATGCGGCCGTCGAGAGAATCTAACGCCTCTTCAGCATCTCGCCTATCGTAAAATCTAAAACCGACAAAGCCATTATGGCGGCATAACCTATGGAAAAATTGCCTTAAAATATTAAGGCAATATTTAAGGTACAATATGATGAATAATATACCTGACAAAAGCAAATCCCCTGCTTTCTCGTGTATATCTGTCTCTTGGGATATATATATCACCAACATCTCCACACCTTTCGAAAACTCGACGTAAATCTTCTGGCGTAGTACGGTATGTTAAATTGTCCACTTTTAGTGAAACCATGCCATCAATCCGCGGCGGTGGTCTTCCGTAACTCATTTTGGTGAGTAATATTGATGAAATTGATTAAATTAATAAAGAAATCCACTATAAAATTAACACGACCACAAATCAAAATGGCGTCACGCAGATTTTGCGCCGACGCTATATGAAAGCAAAGCACTTCTAGAATGAAAGAATGAAAATATCCAATGACAAAGCATCGGAAACATACTGAGTAATTTGTATAACCGGATATGTGAACGACCGAATTTTTCGAATGTTGGTACTTAGTGTGCCACAGATTACAAACATCGGGACACGGAAATACGATAAGGTAAAATATAGTACAGTATGAAAAGTGTAGACTGCGGTGCCGTATACTAGATAGTTTTTTTAAGAGAAACTCCGAAGCAAATTTTGTGATTTTATTATTATTGTTGTAACTGAAATAACAAATAAACAAAATATATAATTCTCTGACCATAAAATATTAAAACAAAAAAATATTTATAAATATACATATAGACAAAAAAAGATTTATAAATATATATAAATGAAAATAAATATAATTTAGCAAAAACATTTAATAGAATATATTTTTTGGAAGCTTACTCGCCGTACTAATATTATGAACAATATTTAAAATATAATTAAACATAGATGGTAGCCGTAAATAAATTAAATTTATTTAAAGGTATATCATTTATTTCAAACTCTCAATATAAATACAAAAAAGCTGTCGTTGCCTTAGCAACCGGATATTCTTAAGTCGTCACAGTGTACATATTTAAAATAAATGTAGGTTTTTAAATTTATCAAATTAATTCAGTAAGTTCAAAACCATAAAATGAGCGGGATTAAACAAGTGAGGAATAAAAAACTCTTACCTGATCTACATAAAGAAGGTGAATTGCTCAAAGAAATTGTCCTTACGACAAAAGAAAAACACGGTGTGCCAACAGGATCGAGACTTTTCTCTCACCATACTTTAGCTAGCGTGAGAAAATTAAGTTTTTTTCATCCTTTCTAGTAAGTTCTGTGTCATAAATTATACATCTATTGACATTTAACACCTTATCTATCTGTATGAATAATCCTATCCGTTTCCTAGGTAGATGAAAAATCAGTGTAGATGCAAAAGAAGTGTTAAAACACTCCGTTTCCGATTTTTACTCGAGTTTCGAGACATTTTGCGCCGATGCCGAAACTGAACGTCGCGTTTTATATTGCTACAAGAACGAGAATTCAACGAAATCAAGATAGTTCGATCCCCCGAGTGGCGATCGAACCGACAACCGTCACATTTACAGTCAGACTTATATTTATATATTACTATTATTAACATAATCGTTGAATTAGGCTATCTATTTCTATTATTCTTTCAGCTTGCCGGACGACAGTCTTGATTTTATTTTAGCAGCGACGTACAACCATTCGACCGAGCGTTTTGCCGATAAAGAAGATCTCTACCTCCAGCCGGAGACCATTGGATGTAGTACTTGGCGCCGTCTTAGGAATACAAACGACAAATTGCCCTCTACTGCTATACAGAAGGTACAATATAATTAGTTTGAAAAAATACTAAAATATCTTTAATTTTTAAAAGCAGCTTCCATGATAATTTTGAATTTTGAATCATTACTAAAACGCTGTTTAATACCATCCATGAGGTCAGTCGTGGCGCAGGGGCACTAATCTGTGCCCCTGCGTCGATGCCCAATCGTGGAAATGAAATATATATTTGAATTTATATTTTGATTTCTTCGTTCTGGTATTGAGTTCCGACACTAGACACGCAAGCCTCTAGAATTGGGTGGAAGGTTGGGGACAGAGTGACTTAACACTAGGTTCTCTGGGTCTACCCTGCTGTGTGCCGCATACTGTGTGAATTTATAGAATGATGTAGTATCACAAAGACAATTTTATACTAATTTAATTTATACATTGATTTTATAAAAACTCGCATGCATTTTGTGCATATAGCGGGGTAGAGAGGATTTAGGCCAAATACACTCTGTTTCTTAATTTCCGTCCAATATCGAGAAAACTTATATTTCTTCATGACATTGGCAGACTTACAAATTTGCGTTTAGTCGAATAAATGATGAAATATTTTGAGTAGGTATATAGTAATATATTTTGTAATTTTAATGTTACTAGGGACACCCCATGAAACGTGGTGGCATAACAGAGAGGAAGTCACCGTTCAGCGTGAAACTTATGAACTCTGGAGTACACTCTTCTCAAACAAATCCTGGCTACAGCAGACAGCCGGCCGGTGGCGCCATTTTCTTTTATTAAGAATTCAAAATTTTTCATATTATTTGGCATTAAAATTCGTTTTCTGTTAAATGGTAAATCGTTTTTTTTCCATTACATACCTAACACAGTACCTAATTATAATTACATGTAAAATTATTTTTCAAATTTCTTTTCACAACAACTAGGTATGCTTAAGGTATCTGCATCAAGGAAAATAAAAAAAATAAGCCTGTATGCATTCTTTTATTTTTTTAAGACTGTTGGAATATAAAATCTTAGTGGAATCGTAAATTTGTTCGAACAAATTTTGTATTGTCAGTACTCTCTTTCCTAGATTAGTGTAGAGACCCTAGTGTCAAAACATTTGTTTTTCACTTTCCGTTTGAATTCCAATGTTATTAGCAGGACTCAGTGAAGCGCTTTGCCTTACTAGAGCAAGGAAATATCAATAACTTAATTGTGGGAGTGAAAATCGAAATAATTGTGATTATTGTCGCTGTTTCGCTGCACCTGGAGTATATCTCCAGGCCGAATAAGAAAAAAGGTTCGCTGTTCTTTTGTCTACTTAAAGTTAAATTTTTGGTATATTCATTTGATGATAGATCATTCCGCGTGAGCCTTACTCACAGATTAAAACCCCGTATACTTTTTTGTTTCTGATAAGCCGGAATCGTAGAAGTGCGAGCCCATTTTTTCGTGTTGGCGTTTTTCAAAACGCCGTAACCCATGTTCTACATCATATTTCTAACTACAAATTTATATTGAAACTGTCAAACTATGTTAATAAATAATAATAAACTTAATAAAGCTCTATCTATTTACTGGTCTACATGTAAATTGGTCTGGTACTATATGTAAAGTTCTATACATAAAATTGGCAAGATATAATAATTTCTTGGTTTAAGGAATAAAAAAAAGTGTCACGTCAATTTGTCATAAAAAGAATATTTCTTCGTAAGTCTAAAATTCGCCATAAAATTTTATAAATGAGCCTTTTTTAAAATTGTTTAAATATTTAATTTGAGATTTTGTTCAATTTTGAATGGATTATTCGGATTCTCTTGGTAAATATTATTTTAATTTAAATATTTATGACTTGTGAAATAATTTAAATGTTAAATAACGGTCAACACGTGGTGGCCGCTGTGCAGTTTGGTTTTCTGAAATTTTCTTCGCTCTTGTATTGAGTTCCGCCACTCCACACACAATGCCTCCAAAATTCAGCAAAAAGTGGGGAGCGGAGTGTCGTAGCACTAGATTCCCTATGCCTACCCTGCTGTGTGCGGAATACAGCGTAAAGCTGTTTGATTTAGGAAAAAAAATAATCAAAAGTAATTTAAAAAAATCTTAAAACCAAACTGCGCAACCATCTGCAGCTAACTTTAGGGCGGCCTTCTTCATCGGACCTATATAACACATTTTTAATCTTATATATATATTTTTTAAGATTCGTTACATACAAAATGTAACCGAGTGAGATCGTGGTACTTGTACGAGCAGTATAAATCTTTAGAGAAAAATCAGATAGACGCTGCGAATAGATTAAAAAATAGAACATATCAAGAGAGGATTTTAAAACAAGAGTTATACGAACGGAGAGCGCGACGCAGCCTTTGCGACCAATTTAACGAAATACGGAGTGACACTGGATTAGAAAACATTCACAATATACGGAGAATTGCGTCCTTAAGCTGTGTCAGTGATGAGGACTTCTTCGAGAGCTTCAATGAGCTCCACGAAGAATATGAACTGGACCCAGAACACGGTTACACGTACGACTCGAACACTAGCAAGAACTATGAATTCGATAAATGTATGAAAAAAAATTATTCTCATTTAACTAATTTTGCGGGTGATGTACCAAACGATTTATACGCAACCGATATTAAGCAAAAGATAGACTGCGCCAACAAAAATATCGTCGACGTCAACAAAAATATTAATTTCCAGTTGAATCCGGTTAAAGCAAATATCGAGCTTTTGGAGAAACGTACAAAATTAGATGGCTCTGACAAAGTAACGGATTCAGAAAGTTTCTACGAAATTTGTAATTGTGATAGTAAACTGTCGTCTCGCGATCTCAAGGATAAACTGGACGGGTCCACGGATAATTGTGTTTTATTCGTGTGGTCTAAATTGGTTGCCTTTGCGTATAACATTATAAAATTAAATCACGGTAAGTTTATAATAATCTTAATATATATATTTTTGTTTTCGTTCGCATTTTATATTTAAAGTAATTTTTATGTTCCAGATAACTGCTATTACGACTGCAGCTCGCAATTTCTCATTGGAATATTGATGTGTGATGTTCTGCGGCGTGGCATTAGTAATATGTGTAAGTATCTTTATAATACATCCATATATAAAATACCACATTTTAAAACAAAAGTTATATATTTTTTTAATTTGAATTTATAAATAGGTAGGTGTCGTTTAAATTAGTCTTAAAAAAAGTATTTGAAACTATAATGTCAAATTATTTAGTAATATCAGGGAAAATAATCAAGTTGAATATTTTCTCCAAGAATGAAAATTTAATTTTAGGTAATATTTTGCAGCCGTATGTCTCGCCAATTAAGTATTCTGCTAGCGATACAGATATTCTAATGGAAAATAAAGAAGATAAAAGTAGAAAAAATAATAAAAATTACAATAAATATTTAAAAACTACCAATGGCACAAAGGTAACATTTTATTCTGCCTTAAATTTCAAAATACAGATTGTAAAGAATGCCTTGTATATATTTTTTATTATGTTACAGATAAACAAATTGAAAAGAAATAAATCTCCAAAAAAATTATATCCTTTGGGCAGAAAATATCATTCAGAGATCAAATGGCAGAATCCATCTAAGCATTCGTCTGATAATTATTATCCAAGTAAAATTAAATGCCATGGGGCGAGCGAGCCCTGGTGTAGTACAAATAAACTTTGCGAAAAAGAAAGAAGTTGTAAATTATATACTGAATGGCCGGATACTATTGGTAAATGCGGTATTTTTGAGGAAAATAATTGCGAGTGTCGTTGTGTGAAACGTGTTGTGGACCCCATCTTGCAAATAGCTCGATATATCGATAGCATATTGCAAGATATTGATGAAATTAAAAATTTATAAGTTATGCCTTTTTTTTATTCACGAAATCTATTTTTATTCACTTCAACAAGATATTCTACAGAACATTTTCACATATTTGTTCAAACAATCTTAAATTGTATATTCAATTTTAAATTATTCCTGGGGAAAAGTCTCACAAAATGTTATGTTAACGCACGTTTCTACAGTCAGCGTCATACAAATTTTCGTTTTTCCATGAAGAATTCTGTTTTTGGTCATTCTTAAGACATACCAAATCAATTAAAAATATACTGATGTACCGTCCCGCTACTCTCACTTACTTGTCCACGATAACTTCGGAATAAAATTTAAATTAAAATAATTAGGCGACACTTAAAAACATTGAATTTCTACTTTTAGTTTAAAAGCAAAGATTAGTTAAGAAAAATAAAACGACACAATCAATATGTAACTCTTTATTACATACTGTTCCACATATCTTAATAGGTGTAGCCATTACAAAGTTATTACAATATTTTTCAAATTATTACTATTATAACCTTTCTTATTATACTTGTGAAACGTACAGGTAACTGTAAAATCGACAAGGCTATTGTTTTATAGAACACATGAGTTTTTTATTTTATATTATGGCATTGATAGTTGTGCTAAAATATAAAATTTATAATATACTTGGATGTTTCGGTTACATATATATATATAGTGTTTAATATTTAACCCAATCCAAAAAAATATTTCAATAGTGCTAGATCTTATATTCAATAATATGTACCTACCACTTTTTTTATATAAAATGATTGATGATGATTTATATAAAATGATTTAATATAAATATTTATTAAATATTATAATTATTTTATTATAGCATATTTACTACTTATTTGTGCTGAACACATAGTTTTATTTTAAATAACAATATAGACAGACATTCATTGTTACAGCAAAATACTAGAAAGCACTTCAATATTTTTTTCAATACACATCTAATAATATGCGATATGTAT
>DWGR01005922.1:0-10058 GCA_018247715.1 Heliconius burneyi
ATATTTACCAAGGTACACTTCGTAATTATTCTTTTGACGTCATAATTAGCAGATATAAAGATCTAAAATCATTTGATTTTTTACTTCGAAGTTTTGTTTGAACGTCGTTTAAGATTATTTGAAAAGGAAACGAATATCCTTATAGACTGAGATCCCAGGGCCCCCTGATCTTCGTCATTTTAAGAAAGCTAAAATTTTGAGGATTAATAGTCCAATATGTAGTTAAGACCATCTGCATACTCTTTGACTGGAAAGTGGGGACCTTTTGGAGATAGCGCCAACTTAAGGTACACATCCAGCTACGTTAAACGTTTTTAAGAATGATTTAAAACATGTATATTTATTATTACCAGAGTGACCTTTACGTGAGCATTTACTCCTGCCAGACGTCCTTAAGGTTTTTCAAAATTAGGGAAAATTCCGTTAAACTAGCTAGCTTTAATCTTAAATATATTATTTACGGCCCACTTCATGAATCTTCATAAGCACCCAGACCAGTCCGATGGCTTAATCGTCTTCCCGGACAGATATATACCGTTATATGGCGCTACTTTTGAAAGGTTCCCACTTCTAAGTTAGTGAGTAGGCACATACTGTCTTAACTACATATTATACATAGTTCTCAAAATATCAGCTTTGTTAATATGTCGTAGGTCTGGCGGCTCTGGGATCTTGGGTTTTAAAGAGAGGCACGAGAATTTTAATGATATTTCTTATGATGGGGACAATACGCATTTAAGTGCTTTAACTTCGATAAAAATTGATGAAGAATTTAGGGGAGTTGTGCCAAATACAGAGAAAATTAATATCGATTATTATAATATAAATATAGTTTGTTTTAATACTTGGTTGTCACTTGTTATTTCACAATTCTTTGTTCAGTTTGTAATACTCAGCTGACACGATGCTTACTGCCACACCAAAATGACGATTGTAGATTCGATTCTCGCTCGGGAAAAATAAAATATTTAAAAATCGTTTTCATTATACCCAACCGCACGGTATTGATTTCAACAATTCTACACAGTGTCTGGGAAATTGACCATTTTTTAGTTGAGAGCGATGTGTATGAGCTAATTAAGGGTGAAGCTACCACGCCAAAATTACGCCATGTTGACGTTGAAATTTCCTAAAACATTTCAAATAATGTTTAATTTTCGAAAGCCATTCTACTTATAAAGTATAAATTACGACAACCCTCTCCTTTCTTTCTAATATGTCCATTGAAATTTATGTCCAGAAGGTGGTTCAAGGGAGGATTTTATTAAAAAAGTTCAGACGTCCTTCGCATACGGTCATAAAACCAACTGCCATCATTATGTAAGTTCTAGGGCATTGAATAACATTTTAATTTGCTATAGCGATTTGACTAAAGTATTTATACTGAAACATAATTTTAGAAATTTAAAAATATTCCATTCAAAATAATGACTGCTTTTTTTTGTTAGCTTCACACCGTATTCCAGACATAACAGGGTAGGCAGAGGGAACCTAGGAACCTAATGCTAAGACTTCAATGCAAAGAATGATTATATTTAAATTCATTTGATTTCTTCGCTCTGGTGCTCTATAAATAAAGCGGGGCGCAGACTTTCGCTATTTAACATGTAATCTTGAAAATTGAGCGATAAATGGAGAATGGAATATCGTGGCACCAGGTTCCCCTGCCAATCCTATGCGATAAGGAAGTTAAAATTATGAAAAATACTTGGCATATTCCATATAATGTATTTTATATAACAATGCTATGTAATTTAACCGAATTCAAATCAAATCATGATATTATTTCCACAAAAAATCACAAAGATAATAATTTTAGCATCTACAAGTAAATCACTTTAGTGTTTTCTTTCAAATTGCTCAAACACTTGACCGGCGATAATCAAACGAGGCGGCGCCCACGACACCGTTTGATGTTACATCTCAAACGACGCGACAAATTTTAATGAATCTAACCTTCAGACATTCAAAATTGATACCGCAGTTCCCTTATCGTTTATTTTAGACAAAATATATTCCTGTGAATTCCCTTTTGTAATTCAATCACTCAAATCTACGGGTAATAGCCGTGGATTTACGGAAAGCTGTAATGAGTGTTTGTCTTAGTTATTTAATATAAAACACAATTATAGAGGCCGTCGTGGTGAAGGGGCAACAGCGTGCGACTATAAATACTGTGGTTGTGGGTTCGTCTCCCACGCGTGGGAATAAAATATTTGATATTATCGTTTCGTCGCTCTAGTAGTAAGGCAAGCTGCGACATTGAAATCCGCCATTCAACACGCAATGCCTCCAGTATTCGGCGTAAAGTGGGCAACGAAAGTATTTTAATGGAAACGGAGTATCATAGCAAGTTCCCAGGTTCCCTCTGCCTACCCTGCTATGTGCGGGATTCAGCGAGAAGCTTAATAAATATAATTATCTAATAGCAATCTTTTGGACCTAAAACCATTACTTTCAGTTGGCATCACTTAGACATGACTTAACGAATAGGTACACAAAAGTAACATTATCCAGGTATTTGAATACATAAACCGATTTACCTAGCATTCATATTAAAATGAAACAACAAAATATTGTTACACCAAACCATTTGAGTAATAATAATCATTTATTTTTATTATGATTCTTATAACATTGCAAAAAAGCTGGATAATACCGTCATTTTCTTAACGCGTGTAATTTAAGATATTATTTTCTGTGTTCACGGTCGCACTCCGTTTCATTATTTCATATTTTAATACAATTCGTAGAAATAACAATGTATTTTTAAATAAGCACTTAATAGGGAAGAACGCTAATAACTTTACTTAGTATCGAATAGATCAACTTCACGCTGTAACCCGCAAAATGGTGATCACAGGTAACCTAGTGATAAAATACTCCGTTCCCCGTTTTCTGCTGAATTCCGAATTGCGTATTGAATAGCAGAACACGACGCCGCAAAAATATTGAAACCACTATGCTATAAAGTCATAATATGGTTCAAATTTCACCAATATATTCATATTGGGTACATTTAAAAAAACTCCCTCTTGAGTTCTACAGGCGCGTCGGTTTTACGTGTTATACTAATACTGATGCCTCTGTTTTGTTGGAGGCAAAAGAGGCTTGTTGTTTGAACAAAAGTGGTGTACAGTGCCGTTTAACGCCAAATAGCCTTTTTAATAAGTGTTGTACTAAGGAATTTCTTGGCGTGCATAACTAAAAAAAATTTGAGTTAAATATCCTATAGATCTAAGTGTGACATGTGATCTATCCTACTAATATTATAAATGTGAAAATTTGTGAAAATGGATGTTTGTTCTACTTTCCGTAAAAACTGCTGTACAGATTGAAGTAACACATTATAGTAAAATAGATTATACATCAGAAAAACACAGACTGCAATGTTATCTGATCTAAAAGTGGGTGGATCCGCGGGTGAGTCCTAGTTTTTTCTACTTATAAATTCCTATTTGTCACTAGCAACTTTACTTAGTTTTTTTTAAATATTTTTTTCTTCTCCGTCTAACATAACCTATGTAACTACAAATTAAGCTTCAAATTTTTGAATCCAGCAGTTTTATCTGTCACTCAGCAATAGAAGAGCTTGATACAATTAATTATTTATTTACAAGTTGAGGCAGCATCTGTTTGTAAATGCGTCTATTCGTTCGTTCGATGCTCTCTCGAGAGAATAGATATATTTAAATTATTCTTACTTCCTTCCTGTAATAGATCCAATAGATATTTTTGGTAACGGAACGAAAATATGTAATTGTTGTTCTTATTTAATCTTATCTTTTATTTTTTTATAAAATAAAAGATAAGATAAAATTATTTAAAATTATTGCAAGAGTTATAGAACCATTTTAAATACTTAAAAAAAAACGAAATATAATAAATAAAAATATTCTATAATATACTATAATAAAAAATCAAAATAAATGTCGTCCTCTTGACACACTGACACATAATGTTTTTCATCATTATCACAATAATCTACAAATAAACTAACTAAAAACAAAAATATATAATTGTTCAAGTTAACAGCTACGACGGATCAACTTTAATTAAGAAACTGGATTCGACTGAAGATCTGGATAAGAAATATTCAACTTAAAATTTCCTTCAATGTCCTCTCGCAGTACAGCTTATACCGAAACTCACAACTTAGAATGGTCTTTTGTTCGTAGACAACTTAAACAACTTTACACTTTCAATGAACACTTTCAAGAATAAGGAATTATCTTTTTATTTGTTTGTTTTTTATTATCACATATCTTGTTGTCTTCGGATTGATGTTTCCGGATTAAGCAGAAAAAATATAGACTGAAGACAGAAAATATTTTATTATCTTTCTTACACTGATTTTAGACTTTTTGGTTTTTTATGGTTTTAACATTTTCACAAATGATCTATTGTAACGTGTCTTGCGCGTGATGAGTGGCGTAACTTAATGCCGAGCTTTGCCTAGTTACCAGAGCGAAGAAAATATTAAATCCTTCATATCTTTGAGTAAGAATCTAACCCACAACCTTTGATTCACGCGCTTGTACCCCTGCGCCACGAGTGACACAATTTTTTCAATTATTAACCTTATTTAACATTAAATTCCCAAGTAAAAAAGTCTTATAGACAATTATAAAGTAAGTACAAAGTATGTCAAAAGCTTCATCCCTCAACAACTTGGACAGAGACGATTAAATGGTTTACGGCTCCTCGTTTTATTTCCCTCATAATCAGCTAGCTCCTCGAAGTAATCATTTTTTAAAGGGTAAGGATGCAACATTGTTGCTATGGTGGAAGTAAGTTTGAGTTGCACATATTGACATGAGGAATGACTTCAGAGGGACGGAGAACCCAATTTATTTATATTTGCGTATATATCGGGTAAGTATTTTATTCTCTTTTTTTATGCTTCACGCTGTCTCCGTTTTCTGCCGCACACAGCAGTGTAGACAGAGCGAAACTAGTGTTAAGACACTCAATTCTCCACTTTCTGCTGAATTCCAAAGGCATTGCATGTTGAGTGACAGAACTCCTCATTACTCCTCAACCACCTGACTTTGCTTATATAATACCCTCAAATAATGCTTCAGATCTTTATCGAACGTTCAAAGCGATTTCGTAGGCAATAAAGCAGGTCGTAAAACTTTGTAGGGTTAAATTTCTATGTGGATAGAATAAAATGTAAAGATGTGGAATAAGCGTTTTAATTTTAGTGTGTAATGCATTTAAAGTAAGATCTCTTTTGAAATGTTTGAAATTGTTCTCTCGAATTATAGATTTAATGTTAATTTACTGTATAAAAAATCTATTTAAGTGGAGAACGGTGTATCTAAACTCTATTTTCCCTCTGCCTACACTGCTGTGTGCGGGATACAGCATGAAAATGAAATGGAACTCTATGTAATAATGAATTGTAGAGTATTACACAGCACCTTCGTGTTTGATAAAAATATTAAAATTATTCACATCATATCAGTAAAGTATAATTATTAACTAACAACCCACTTAAAACTAGACCTGACATTATGCTCGTGAATTTCTGCGACCTTTCCGTGAAAGACTGGCTTGAATTAACAAAGAGAATATAATGGGCACTGTTTCGAAGTTAGCACGCGATATATTTATTTATCGAACTGGTGGAACTTAACGCCGTGCTTTGGCTTGTTACCAGAGCAAAGAAATGAAAATATGGATTCCAATAATTATTTCATGACAGAGTTGGGATAATCTTTCGTTTTCGCATCGCTGCAAAGGTAGCCTTAATAATTTGACATTATCATGTCTTGCCAAGGGTCATATTGTCATGAGCTTTATCTACATGGAACAAACCATTTTCGCGAAGTACTCGTTAATACAGATGATTATTATATGCCACATGTCAGCCTTTATAAGCCACGCGCGGAAAAATCTTACCATTTTTGTATTTTTTTATAGCTTTACGTTGTATTCTGTTTACAGATTGTTAAGCAGAGAGAACATAATGTTAAGACACTCCGTTCTCTATTTTCTACCGAATTCTGGAGGCATTGTGTGTTGAGTAGCGAAACTCAACGCAGGGCTTAGCGCCCTTAGGACGAATGTTTAAAAGATTTGAGCCTAGACGCCTCAACAGTTGAATTAAATTTATTATTACTAAAGATACATTTCGATACATAGGTACTTGACGTCTCAAAGCGCGACGACTGCCACTCAACATATAATTCCTCCAGAATTCGGCAGGAAGTGGGTAACGGAAGTACCATAATGGCAACGGAATATGTTAACACTAGGTATCCAGGTTCTGGATTCTGTTTTGAGGGCTAGCGTGAAACTAAAAAAAACACTGTTATATAATAAATTTACTGAATTTCATAGCTTAAACAGGCAAACTCAAGAATTCGTCACACATATTCTCCATTTCATTTTATTCTTTTTAATTTATTCTTATTACACAGTTCGGCTAACCTAAGAATATAAAACCTGATGTTTAGATCTGAATTGTTACTTCCTTGGAATTACCTTCCTTAATGAGATCATCCCAACAGGTATTTTATGTTAAACCTCGGTAAGTAAGTAAACGGCTTACAGCGTTTTCGATAACCATCTTAAGGATTATTTGCTGCCATTGGCATGTCTGGTGACTAAAGTAATTAAAATGCTCCTCAGCTTGTGTTAATTTGAAAGAACTCTTGATTGCTTAGTTATAAAATTTACAAATAATGGGATTAGGACAATCAATAATTATTAAGATTATGTCAAAATATACAGTTAATGTACAGGAATATAACAAAATGTTACACATTGTGTCCTGGTTGGCGGAACTAAACACCGCGCTTTGCATCGTTTACCAGAGAGAGGAAATGAAAATATTGAATATGTCATTTCCTCGAGTAGAAATCGAGCCCACGACCTGTTGCGTTTATAGTCACAGGCTTGTGCGCCTGATAAGGATCTAAGGACTAGCCTCAATAGTTTTTATTTAAATTATTGTTTATAATTTTTTTTATTACACAATATGTGTATCCGTCTTGTAGTTAATTACCAACATAATACAAGAAGACGCGGAATGGAATTCTAAGTATTATATTTTTTTAAAGTAAATATATGCAAAAGACTAGTAGACTGTAAGAATAAAATGTGGATCTTGATGGTAAAAATGGAGACAAAATACTAAAATATACTTACTAAAATATGGAAATAGAATATATAGTATGGAATTTAGTTATCATAGTATATTTCAGTATCACATCCCATTTTCTCACCTTCACGCTGTATCCTGGACACAGCACTATAAACAGGGAAAACCTACGAACCTAGTGTTAAGACACTTCGTTCTCACTAAGACAACTGGCCTCAATACTCTTCCTCACTTTAAACTTCTAGTGGAAGATTTTAAATATTCAGTTTCCTCAAATAAATAAAATCGAGAATAAAATAAATATTTTATTTATTTTATTTTTTGGAGCTTATTTTAGTGAAATAAGAGCGACGGTGGTACTAAAGGTTAGAATACTCTCAATAAAATTCTCATTCATTAAAATTTATCGCGTCGTTTGATTTGAAACATCAAACAGTATTTTAGCTTCAATCGTTTATTGGGTGTTGAAAATTAATTTCAGTAAACATTCAAGTGTCTAGTACTATTAGTGTTTAATTGATGATTTATAATTACGTAGAGCATTATTTCTACACCTTATGTAATATTATAGTCGTATAAATATGTCTTTATTTCGTTTTTATAATTTTCTTATCGAGTGATATTATCCTATTTTGCTGTTGTCTAACTGAGCTAACACTTCAATTTGGTACATTTTTTTAAATGGCTGCACGCTTTTCCCCTATAGAGGGGTACACAGAGGGAACCAAGTGTAACACTGCATTACCCATTCACCGCCGACAAATATTTTAATATGAATAATTTTCTGAAAACAATGTGAAAAATAATTTGAATAGTATAAAAGATTTTCACCATTTATCAGCTTTAAAAATTTTACCAACTTTATGATTTCGCTTAATTGGATTACGGCATGGCCGCTAATGCAAATTCTATGTAAAATGCGTAACGGTACAAATGAAAAAAACAATTTCCTATTGAATTATTCATTTGATTTTATTAATTTCTCAAATATGTTTATTACTTTAATAAATATTCTAATTTAGATTTGATAAATTTTAAATGTTTTATAAAAAATAAAAAGGGTATGTTTGATCAAAATATTAAAAAGCTGCAAACACCTGAGTGCGAAATTAAAGCCTCGTTGAACGTTTTATTGCGAAAATTTATCAAAGAAAAACAATTATTGTATAACTCAAAATAGATTTTATGAAATGGTTATATTTTTGTATATATAATTTGTAAATCTAAACAAATGATTAAGCATATCCGCATATGATAAAAGTATATTAGACTGGAGTTATTAAAATTTTTCCTTCTGAATATATCCACTCGTTTGTCATTTGTTGAATCTAGTAAGAACCTGTAACTATAAACTCATAATGAATACTACCGCTAACAAACCTATTTCATATATGATTTTTTAGTTTTATCTCGTGACACTCAACATCAACTGACGTGTTGTGTGCCAACCTCACCAAACTTTAAATTAAAAGTATGTGATTTAAATTAAAATAACTTTGACTTTGAGATCTTGCGGAAGTCATTTAGAGAAAAACTCATACAATGCCAAGAAATTACAACACAAGTATAAATTAAAAACCTTTAAAATACATTCTAGGAATAAACTGATGATAGACAGGTCAAGGCCTATCAATATACCTATCTTAGAAAGAGTACGCTATATCTTTTGATAAATTTAAAGATAAAAACTTTTTTGTACTTTATAATTGGGATCTCATCTGTGATTCTGTATTAGATTGTAAAAATTTCATTTAAAAACATACAACAGTTGCTGTAT
Source organism: Heliconius burneyi (assembly GCA_018247715.1). NCBI lineage: Eukaryota > Metazoa > Arthropoda > Insecta > Lepidoptera > Nymphalidae > Heliconius > Heliconius burneyi. The sequence continues at coordinate 8,889 of DWGR01005922.1, forward strand.
AAAAAAATGTATACAATACTGCTTTAGTAGAATCGTTATCCGTGTTTCGGTTAACCTAAATAGAAACCGCTAAGATTTATAGTGTTTTCAAACAATATTTATGAATGTCGTTTATTATTCGGCATACCTATTCGTAGTGTAATCTGATCTAACACTTTTGATCTTGGCTTTTTCTATAGATTTTTGTGGTAATTTAAAAAAATATTTCGTTATCGATAAGGCTATCGTAGATAACTTGCATGTTCAAATCTGAAACACCATGTAGTAAATTTGAATAACTTCGAAAAAATTATCGAAGCGAAAGTAATGTGGTTAAAAACCTTCATATAAAGGAGATTTGTTATGTAGACAAAACCAATGCCGAGCCTGATGTGGCGCAAGAGCATATATATGCGGGTTCGATTCCCACTCGGCCAAGAAACATTTACTTTTTTTTTAAATAAGCATTATCCTGATTGAGGTTCAAACCTACGAGTCACAATCCTACGAGAAACATATCAGTCACTTCCTAACTCTGCCGGGTTAGTGTCAATTCGATATCGTGACCAATTACAATGTTTTATAACATGAATGATATAAAATATTTACGCTGACTGATATAACACATAAAAGACAAATATGATTATCGAATGTAGACTCTCACGATTAAAAGGATAAATATTTATTTCTTTATTTATTTTAAGGAAATAAGCAATTTTATAGCAGAAAATTTGCAATATATGAGATCTCATTTATTAATGCAATTTCCAGAAACATTTATTATGAGTATACAACAAAATGTTTTTAAAAGGTATTCGTACGTTATATGTGAATGATCCTTATTATAGCTTAATATATTTTTTAGCTTCACGCATGATGATTGAAGTATCCAGGCATTTCATGTGGCAAATCAAAATCACAGCGAGAAATCAAAATATTAATAAATAATTATTCATTACTTCGAATAGGAATCGAAGTCCCAACTTCCAGTCACACGCTGCCTAATAACATATTGAACACTGTAAAGTTAACAAACTATACGAGTATATTCAACTATATATAAATACATCCTTTTCTTTATTTATCAATCACATTTAATTAGTCCGTCGCGTAGTGGTCCAGTGGCAAAGCGACTGATTGTAAACGTGATGGTTATGGATTGGATTTATATTAGAGGGACAAATTATTTTC
>DWGR01005923.1:0-10058 GCA_018247715.1 Heliconius burneyi
TATCTTTGTTATATTTATAAAAATTATATTTTATTTAATATTATCAGTAAACTGGGTAATTTCCCTAACACGGCAACACAGTCTGGATCGTCAGACTAGCAACAGATATCTGTTGCGCTGTCTGCACATACATAACATTTGGCAGCGGCAGTTTAGATGCTTGATCCCACTCCAATTACTACGGAATGTACGAATTAGTGAAACAATTTATTATTTTCAATGGTAACATTCTACTCTTTTTATTATGGGGCTAAAAGGAACATCGACAATTGAAATGGATGTATGAACTTTTTACGACCTATGTCACAAATGGAATGTAGGGCATGTGTTTGTGAATATTTTTTATCGTGCACAAAAAGAGAGACTGAGAAATAATATAATTTTTTTTGACGCAATTCATGGTGCAGCGGCACACACGTGGGACTGTAAACGTGATAGGTTATGGGTTCGATTTTATATTTTCATTACCTCGCTCCGCTAATGAGGCAAAGTGTTTTCATTGACAATTTTATCATTTTTTTTTAAATAAACATAATATAAAGTATGCTTGTATTAACGATAATCACACAAACACTAACCCTAGTTCGATCGACAATACAATAAACTCTATCAAAAGTAAGTTAACAGAAAACAGTGATCATTAAGTAGGAACAAAATTTGCATCAGCGCTTAAAATATAAAAATAATTGACATTTTATTTATTCCATACACAAATATACATTTGTGGCCAGTCATAGCACAGAAGCACTCATTTGCGGCTGCAAACACGACAGATAGTTGGTTCGATTTCACTTGAGAAAAATGACATATTTTGATAATCTGGCACTGTTAATGAGTGAAAGCGTGGTTGAGTTCCGCCACTCAACCCACTTTGCTTCCAGACTTCGGCGATAAGTAGAAATGGTCTCAATGGGAACAAAGTGTCTTAATACCCCCAGGTTTCCTCCTTACAGCATAAAGCTAAAAAATATATACATACATATGTAAATTTCAGAAGAACCTTTAGACAAGAAACCATCAATTTATATGGAAAATAATAAAACATGAAATAAAAGAAGCTTACACGATTTCGTAAAACGCTTATCGAGAGTGTCATCTTTTTCTATATCGGAATATAAACATTATACAATACAAGTATACATGTATTTCCATTGTCAACTCAAATATCGTTGTTAATATTTCAGGAAGCTTAAGAGCTACGTAAACTGTCACGCGTATCTTTAAATATGTTTTTTTATTAGCAGCTTGTTTGTCATTTGGAGGCTTTAGGCATAATTCTTCAATAAAAAATAAATATCGTGACTTAGGAATAAGGTTTTCTTTTTTATTTTTTGTAAAAACTTAACTATCAGTTTCTAAAAAATATTGAAAAAGAGTAATAAAATTTTGTTAAAACTGGTCCAAATTTTTGAATGAACTCTATACATTTCAGTTAAAATATGCAATAAAATTTTAATATAATCACAAAACTCAATTTTTGCACTCAATCTCTGGTGGGTACATCATTACAAAAAAATACGACCGATCCATCGCATAGGTTCTAAAAAAGTTATTCAAGGACGACCAAAATTTCCAAAATAAATAATAAATGATAAGCATTTCTGAGAAATATGTGACTGTCAACATTGTACATTACTCGTAATATAAAATTATAAATAAAATAATAAGATTCTTTTTCCTTTCCCAAAATCTAAAGCTTATATTTGTTCCATAAGCCTGTTGTGTTCCAATACTGGCTGAAACTTACAAATAAAATACACTTAATGCATGAAACGGCGTTCAAGAGAATACAACACTCAAACATCTGACTGATATAGAAAAAAAAATTTAAAAAATCCGCTTCACGCTGTGTTCGGTACACGGCAGGGTAGGCAGAGAGAACCTAGTGTTAAGACACTCCGTTCCCCACTTTTTGATATAAAAACAGTAAAATAACAATGATAATTTATAACTATACTTATATAAATATTTTACGTAAACTAGTACATTATATTATTTGTTGGCAATTTTTGTAGACGCTTGAAATGTAAAAATAATTAATTAACTTCAAAACATAAAAACTATTTACAGATTAATTAAATTAGCAATACTACAAAGAAGACAGCGAAAGCAGAAAGAAAATTACCACAACACTAATTAGAGCCAGACAAGGACACAAATTTGGAAAGCTGAAGCTGTTACGTATTTAATACGGCTTTACGTCGCTTTTACGGGTCAAGTCGTAAATGTTTGCATTAAGCAAATGTTTATTATTTTACCTAAATACCAAGTTAAATTTTAATAGCTGTATCCCGCACACAGCAGGGTAGGCGGAGGGAACTTAGTGTTAAGACACTCCGTTCCCCACTTTCTGCCGAATTCTGAAAGCATTGTGTGTTGAGAGGCAGAACTCAACGTGCTTTCGACACCAAAAATATAAACGTAAATAAATATTTCATTCCTCGAGTGGGGATCTAACCCACAACCGTCGCATTACAGTCACACCCTTGTGCCATGATGGCGTCAATTACTTTACTTATTAGGATATTTATTGGTATTTTAATATGATTATATCAAGTAAAATAAATATCTATCGAATAAGAAGCAATAAGATAACACTTATATAACTGAGAAAAGAGCAAATTGTCCAGTTCTTATGAAACAAGTAATAATACACTCAGGATCGAGTGACATATCAGATAGCTATAAAGGTTCGTAGCTAGAACACACATTAAAAGAGTGTACCTACTTAGCAAATCCCATTACTCTATCCGGCGCCGAGAAGCCTCTAGTACGGTGGCCGTAAAAATATAAAGAAAGGGACAGTTTTATTGTGAGATAGATCTCTATTCGGGAAATGAAATATTAATATTCATATTGCCTCGTTTTGATACAAAACAAATTTCGAGGCAAAACGCGGCGTTGAGTTTCGCCACTCCATATGAAACGCTCGATAATTCGGTGGAAAGTGTCAATCTTAAATTATTATAGGCTGATTATATTACTGGCTAATGAAACAATCTATCAATTAAACAATAGTATTCTAACAATTCCTTTATAGGATTATATATAACTGTACTTGATAATAATTATTATTAAAGTTAACTGGATTTCTGCTTTCATGAAAATTTTTTTAAAGATAGAAAATCTGAAAGAAAATTAAATATCTTAAAATATGTATAACGCATTGGTAGTCTTTACTTATAAATAAAATTGAAATGTCAGTCTGTGATATTAAAATGTGTTTTTTTAAATTTACGCGATGCTAAAACACAAACAGATGATTTAAAAATATTTATCTTTCTTTCTTTTTATACAGGCTGCTCTCCGAGGCAGCTAAACTGATTCTTTAGAGAATTTCACTGACCGATAGAGAAGATTATAGAGCAATAAATAATATTGATGTTTTCAAAGTTCATATAAATTAAAATTTGCCAGTTTCGTAGAGGATTTCGTTTCTTTTTATTTATTTATGTACCATATAAGAAAGGTAATTCAAAAAACATGTTAAGTTAAGAGAAATGATTCAGGTGCGGTATTTAAATATTAAAATTGATGCAAAATAAAATATAGCGGTAAAATATTGCGCATATTTCTATCGCATTTTCCATTTTCGTAGAAACTGCTCAATTTTCCGTAACAAAATAAAGGTTCCAGAGCATTAAGGCCACAAGGTTTAACGATGAAAATTTTTAATTTCATAGAAACACCTCAATTACTTACTCGTATAGAAGGAATAATCTTTATATAAATTGAATAGATTGAAGTACCATTTTGAGGTCAGTCATGGGTCGGGGGCATAAGTGTGTAACTAGTGTAAACGAAACAGATTATGGGTTCTATAAAATGTTAATTATTTTATAAATATATATTTGTATTTATCAATACCAAAGCGGAGTAATTAATTCAAAGATAATTTCGCTTTCGCTTTGGTGTTGAGGCAAAGCGCGGCGTTGAGAACCGCCACTTTACACGTACTGCTTCCAGAATTTGTCTAAAAGTAGGTAACGGAGTGTTTTAACACTACGCTCCCTCTGCCTACCCTTCTACACACAGAATATAGTATGAAGCTAAAAATTGTTTATTTTTTTGGCGGTACAAATCTGCGACATATAGAAAACATCATTCCCCTAGCGAGAGAACGAAGCAAGAACCATCACATCACAGTCACTGTCCTACTGCACCCACTTTTTAGTATTCTGTCTCTCTGTTCATCTGTTAAGCTATATCTCATTAACCGTAATAGTAAGACATGAGATGAAATTTGCAACAGATAATGTATTTCTCTTGCCACTATAACAACAAATACAAAAATAACTAAATAAAATGAACATTTGAGAGGGTTCAAATACAACAAAAGTGATTTTGTTGCCTTTTTTATAGATAATAGTACGGAACTCGTCGTACTCAGGAATGACTCGCACTTGGCTGATTTTTATTTATAATTTATGTACTTATATATTAAGCTTAATGGTCACTCTAGCCATCGCCGTAAGGGAAGGACCACCTGCCGTTCTACACAGAGAGCTTTTTAGATCATAGCATTATGTCATAGTGATAAAGAAACTACATATAGGCCAATTCGTTACAATATATTCGTTATATGTGTAAAGTTCATTAAGCATGTGCGTAATACTGTTAATTAAATACGGTGTTAAATAGAATATTTAGTTAATAATATTTATTTATTATACATATCTATATGAAGTCGTAGCGCAGAGGCACAAGCTTGCTTAAATTCTCATGTCGTATATGGCCCGTATAATAAATAGCCCGTGTTCAGGGACTTCCGAAGGCTGATAAAAAAGTTAAAGATTAATAAGAATGAGCCCTTAGTATAAGACGTTATGTTTTTTAAGATTACTTTATTATTTTAATCGAAATACAGGTAATTAAAATCAAATACAATACAAAGCACTCATCCCACTTTTCATTAGTGTCTTCACCACAAAGTGATATAACGTAGAAATCCGTTTACCATTAGCGAATCTCACGGAACTCTCGATTTACAGCTTTGGAGCTAAACAAAGAAAGAAAAACGTAATTACATAAAATGAGTCGAAGAATTCCATTTCCTCGTCAATATAAGCCTCCGTTTTTTACTGGCATTAGTATTAATTACAAAGGAAACAAATTACTTGTGTGACCAATACTGAGTCAGTTTTGCCATGGAAAAATAGTCTATTTTAATAAGTACTACAGTATATTTTTGCATGTATTCAAAACAATAACCTAATTACCGTCTCATCCTATTGACAGAGGCTCTTTAAAGTTAATACTTAAAATGTATATTAAGTAAAATACAGCTGAAAATTCTTATTGAAAAAAAAAATGTTTTTAGAATAACTATTATTAAGTTAAGTCGTTTTGGAATTCTATTGTTGTTAAATACTTATATTAGGATTTGCAATACAATATTATTTCGAGAGGCCGTCGTGGCGCAGCAGCACAAGGGTGTGACTATAACGCGACTATTGTGGGATCGATTCCTATTCGAGGATGTGAAATATTTATTCACCTTTATATTTCCATTTCTTCGCTCTGCTGTCGAGGCAAAGCGCGGCGTTGAGTTCCGCCACTCAACACGCAATACCTCCAGAATTCGGTAGAAAGTGGGGAATAGAGTTTATTAACACTAGGTTCCCTCTACCTACCCTGCTGTGTGCGGGATACAGAGTAGTACAGTAGTATACAATAGTAGTACAGTATAACGTAAAGATTTTCATATTTATAATATTAGTAGGATTCATTCATACGTTATATATCTACAACAATAGTAGAGAAGAATATGTTTTTCTATATGATTGTGTATTAATTAAAAAACACTAATGTAATGCATAACTCAATATCTATGATAATTAGGGAAGTCTTGATTAATATTCGCATTCCATTACGTAAAATTCTTTTAAATGCACAACAATGACAGTGATAATGGTTGATAAATTTTTGGGTCAAATTTTTAATCCTCTTTTTCCTCTTTGTGGATTATTATGTGAGAAAAACACCTGTGTCTGACAGAAAGATAAAATGATTCATGATTCATCTGACGTAAAGAAGGTAACTTGTAGATTATATATGTGTTTAATAACAAAAAATATTATATAAAGGTAATATATAATATTTTATTATTATCATTACTATCTGAGTTCGTCGCGGCACTGTGAGTTCCATTCTTACTACCAGGAATGAATATTTTCCATTCGTTCGTTCTGCTAACAAGTCAAATTGCGACGCTTAATTCCGCTACTCAACACGCAATGTCTCGAAAATTGAGCATAAAGTAAAGAATGAAATGTTGCAACACAAGGTTCTCTCTGCCTTCCCTTATAAATGCAGGAAACAGCGTGAACCACGACGTATTTATAGATAGACACAATTTTATCTGCCAAAAATTGTACTCTTGAAATAAAAAAAAATCTACAAAAATGAGTTCAACGAACATTTCAAAAAGAATACATTATTTCTTTTATATGAAATAGAATACATTATTTCTATGAATGTGTCAGCACCAGCATACAAAGACTTATAAAGACAAGAACATATATTTTTTTAAGACAAGAACTTATAAAACTTATAAAGACAAGAACTTATAAAAAAGAAAAGAACATATATGACAAAGAATACAAATATGACTGACACAAAGTGTGACTGTAAACAACAGATTGTCGGTTCGATTTCCACATATATATATACGTATTTAATATTTTCATTTCTTCGCTCTAGTAATGATACAAAGCGCGACTTTAGGTTCCGCCCCTCAACAACAGAGCGAAGAAATCCAAAAATAAATTTAAACATATATTTAATTTCCTCAAGCCGGGATCGAACCCACAACCAGTCGCGTTACATCATACATACAACATACCTGTGCCCTTGCCCCACGACTGGCTACTATAAAGATATGCTGATATAGAAGTTTAATTTATAAATGTTGTTCAAGTAACTTTACTACGTATTTTCAATAGTGATTAAGTTATTATAATGTAATTTATCTGTGTAATATCTCGATAGCGTATCGATCAAACTCTATTTTCCGCTAAGAGGGTGATTATATTACTATCTAATGCAATGTATTGTGCGCAGATGCGCAAAACTTAAGCGTGGCGTAGTGGCAAAAGCGTATGTCTGTAACGCGACGGTTGTGAGTTCGATCTTGCAAAACTCGGAAAGTGGCGAACGGAGTGTCTTAACACTAGGTCCTCTCTGCCTACCTTGCTATATGCGTACGGACTGCGCACTGTAAAGCTGAAAATGTTTAATCATAAAGAACACATGAATGAAAATGTTAAATAACATTTTAAACAAATTTAAGGTGTTATTTCACACTTAGGAAAAAAATTGAAACGCATAAAAATTTTAACGTAGCGGCACGCGAACCCGCACCTCTTGGAAACCTACCATCCGCTCTGACCACTGATCCATACGTTATATAACATTTTAAAACATATTTTTATGGAAAACTCGTTTTAGAATAAATATAAGGAAACATCAAGGCAGGCTATTTTTACTTGATTTATATTACTTCATTATGTAAAGTTAATTACTTATTGTTTTTTTTTAGATTTTGCTATTCTAGCCCGTTTATCTATCTAGCTTTTTTTTAATATAAAAAAAATGCATAAAGATAAAAAATATATATATTTAATCAAAAGTTAAGCTTTAAATAAAATCAAAGTAATAATGAAGTGATTTCAAGTACGCCCGCTGTGATACTCAAAAACTATTGAATTATATTATTAGAGGCCAGTTGTGGTGCGGGGGCAAGTGTGACTGTAAGCGCAACTGATTGTGGGTTTGATCCTCACTCGAAGAAATGAAATACTTATTTAAATGTATGCTTCCATTTCTTCACTTTGGTGTTGAAGCAAAGCGGGGTTGAGTTCCGCCACTCAACATGCAATGGCAGAATTAAGCGAAAAGTGGGGAACGGAGTATCTTTACACTAGGTTCCCTCTGCCTTCCTAGGTTCCTTCAGTGTGCGGGATACAGAATGAAGCTGACTATTATTTCAAAATATTCACAATCTTTTCCAATAACATTTGTTACATATCAATTTCGATTTCGGTAATAGACTTTATATTGGGGCAATAAAGTAAATGAGCACAATAAACGCATTCCATCGTACATTTTCTTTTTATTGGTTTTCTAGCTTTAAAGGTTAAGACATACTCGTATTGTAGATGACACAGAAAGTAATATAAAGACTTTTTTAAGAAGGAATATATGTTATTGTTATTATTCGTAGCCATTTTTATATACTTATAATAAAATCTTGAGTCATCGGCGTCTGTACATGGAAGGTATTACGAGAAAAGTTAGTATTTAGCAATATGACAGAACCCAATACAGTAATATACATTTTTATGCTTATGAGTTTGTGCGTTTGTGCACGCTAATCTCAGAAACGGCTTAACCGATTTAAATTGAATAAAAGTATTTAAACTTATAATGTTATTAGAACACAAATTTATTTAGTAAATAAATTATCTCAAGCGGGCGAAGCCGCGAGTGGATCACTTGTACTAATTTTGAACATAATTTTTTAAGTGTTACTCATATTTGTTTGTCTGTAAGCTTTCTATTTCAGATTGTACTTGCTTATTTACTTTTTTATTATTTACACAGCATTTTAATAGGAATACTAATTATAACCACCCATATTAAAATAAGGTTTAAACATTTTGTTTTTTATTTTATTTAATATATGGCCGTCGTCTGCTTACATAGAATGAAATACACTTCTAAAGATAAAAAAACTTTTTTCTATTATGTAATTTTACGTAAAGAAATTCTTTACACGTATATTTAAAAGTAATTTAATGTTTATCCTGAAATGATACATTCCAAGCACAAGTTCAAGTGACAGCTGGTTACACTTGCGCCCCTATTGCTTCTTTAAATTGAAAAACTTTTAGATTCTTATTATGAAATTTAATTAGTTAATAATTCTTAATATGAAGTTAGAATTAAATGAAACCTGCCATATCTTTTCATTTTCTATTTTATAGAAAGACTACACTTATTAGAAATAAAGGAATTATTTTGTTATTGTTACAAAATATACAAAGCGCATTTCTAAATATTGGATAATTTCTTTTCTTTCCTCTGGCGGAACTCGCCGCCGCGTTTTGCCTCGACACAAGATGCGGCGTTGAGTTCCGCCATTCAACACGCAATGCCTTCAGAATTTGGCGAAATACGGGAAACGTGTTTTAATGGGAACGGAGTGTCTGTACACTAGTTTTCCAGGTTACCTCTGGTTACCCTGCTATTTGCGGGATACAGAGTCCAGTTTATAAAAAACACGAATTAACGTTTCTGAGTGCAACAATAAACACTATCTCGCATATGTTTGACAAATTGAATGATATAAGAACAAGCTAGCATGTACACATCTTAAACCTTTAATTCCCATTACGCTGAGTTTTATCGACATCAATCAGTTCCACGTGATCGATTCAAATCAGCGGACTTTTTACGTCAAATAAACGAACTTTCTTTACTTGCTCATGTAAAATGCTTAGAAAATATAAAGAAAAATTTCTATAACATAGATTTTATTTGGAAAACATAAGTACTAAAATAGATGCTTATTATTAAATATAAGATGGAGCTATACACGTTTTTTTTTAATTCACGCTGCGACTTGCCATATGCAGGTAAACAGGTAAAGCTAACAAAATACAATTGAAAGATACCACTACAATATATATCACATTAAAACATATAACCTACTTCCAAATTCCCCATACGCATCCAAAGTAAAGTGGTCAATACGGAACCCAATAAATTCGCAATATCAAGGCTTTAAAAAATTACCCCCATGAAAGTAATTTATTACAAGAATCCCAAACATTTCTTTGAACTTATACCCGGCGCGACTGACAGAACATAAAAGTTCCAAAGGCAGCAATATTATTTAGTTCTAAGCAATATAAATTCAAGTCGTGTCTCTAAGAAGCAATATATGGGTAGGCCTTGATTAGAATCCGCGGCCTCGAATGCTCCTTCATAAATATGTCGTCGGGGGAAATGCGGGACTAAATGAAGTTGAAATTAAACATTGATGTTCAATGTTG